>JAQGAA010003865.1:0-10270 GCA_034696425.1 Isotoma viridis
AATACAAGCGCATCATAAACTTTCAAATTGAGTAAATTATTATACACAAAGAAACTTGGTATTGCTAATTTATAATTCTCATATTTAAAAAGACCCAACGTTACATTTCATCCGTAGCATATTCTGGTTGATGAAGACGTAAACCTTGTTCCAGCAGTTGAGAAAAGTTTGTACTCCAATTTAATCCTGGGTATGGAATACAACCATGAGAAAATATCTCCCAAACTGTTACCCCAAAAGACCATACATCCGATTTATCTGAGAATGTTAAATGTTGAAGAGATTCAATAGCCATCCACCGCCAAGGCAAAGGCTCTTGATTTGATTTAACATATTCCGTGTACTGGTAAAGGCGTCGGGAAAGTCCGAAATCAGTAACCTTTGCTATTTCGTCTATCGTCAAAAGAACATTCCTTGTGGCAAGATCAGCATGAATTACCTACAAGTAATATTATATTAGTTATGGCCAAATGTATAAAAAAGCAGAAGTAGAAAGTTCGTCATTTAATGAGCATCCTAAAATCAGCATGGTATTTTCAGTAAATTTTATTAAAGTAGAAAAACACCTTCTGTTTAGCAATGTGTTCCATTCCACAAGAAATTTGGTGAGTCCACTTCACAAGTTTTTCAAAGTTTGAAGATTTCTGAAATCTTAAAAATAACTATTTAACTTTATAATTGCTACAGCCCAGTTTATCTTACTCGGTAGATATTTTATTATAAATGAATCAAACACGTATTGTTAACGGGAAGTTTAATGTTTACACTTACACGTTACCATTGCTTGCGAGGTCGTTTGTATCGGGTTCACTCGTGGCATAAACGTCTGCTGTAACCGCTTTTATAATTACCTGGGGGTTGTTGCCAAAATTTCTAATCTGCTTTTCAAGAGACCCAAGTTCACAAAGCTCAAGAAATATGTAAATTCTCCCTGGATTGATAAAAAGCTGATTTAAGTTAAGCCTTTTGATTCAAAAAGTTTTTAATTTGTGTCTATTGGGTAAACATTACAAACCTGATATAACTTCAGATGTGTCAGCTCCAATCATTGATACCACATTTTCATGTTTTCCGATATGAATCATAACTTTTATTTCGGATAGAAGGCTTTTGAGTAATGTAGAAGAAGTATCTTTGAACATAATTTTTGCAGCAATATCACAGCCTCCATTTAGTCTACCTTTGTAAACTGTACCAAATTCTCCTTGACCTAAAATCTGAGATTGATCTGCAAAATAATAAATACTTAGGTCAAACAGTCTGGTGACTAGTGCAATTTATTCTTTAGCAAATATCATTAGGTAACGAGTGTTCAGACTTCAGAGGCATAACTATTACAAAATTTCGGATAAAATTTAAAAATTTAAAAATTAATATATTAGAACTATAATGACCCCGCCCTATAAATATGATTCCACCCCAGTTCAGAGTAATATCCTTTATTTTTTAAAGTTTGATACGTCTAAGTTTTAATATCAAGAATTCACAAATGAAACCAAAGTATGCTACTTATTTACCAATATCTACAAATCTTCTACGTAGCTCGAACGAGTTGTCGTCAGAAACCTCAGGAACTGCAAAACTGTCATCGATCACAATTGTTCGTGGCTTGCGCTATAAATCATCATCACGTTAAAAATTGTCAACTTCAATTCAATTTTTTTAACCTACTACCAAATTACATGCTTATCCATTATGAAAATTCTGACCTTTTTAATTTTACGTTTAAAGTGAACAATAACAGTGCAAACTGATAATAAAACTCCTAAAAGTAGCATTAAACTCAGATAGATGATTAAAGCCAAACTTTTTGACAAATCTTGCACGGATTCGTTCTCAATTTTCAACACTAAAAACAGTAAAGTATGAGTAATTTACAGGTGCATAATATGTCTGATGTCTGATGTACCTACTAATTAAAAAGTCTTTCTTACTGTTAAATTTTTCTACAAAAGGCGACGACTTATTATGAGTCCTCTCCCACCAACCATAAAAGTTGGTAGGGTCATCTGAGCTATTTCGATATTTCCTGTCAAATGCAGATCCCATAAATATCCTATGATTCGTCTTAAGCCCCCACTCACTCATGAATTTCCAATAATTTATCATATTGCGCACAGAACTTTTAACCCTATTTTGTGGCTTACCATGGCTAGACCAAAAGGTCCTGAGTACAATTTCAGCATTCGGACATATTTTAAATATATTCGACTTTAAATGATAAACAAAGTCTTGCACAACTTTCGCAATACTTTCGTCAAAGTTCTGAACCACATCACCATTATTTCCGATAGGCATTTGGTAGCATACAAAATAATCAATTTTGAGTAACACTTGTTTATCCACTAATAAATCTTCATAACTCTCCACTAATGATTCAGGTGGTATGTAACTGTAACATCTATTGGGTACAAATCCAAGCTTTAATGCTAAATTAGCCAATTTAACTTCCTTCGTCAATTTGGAAAACCAATTTAATTCTTCAGATTTATTTAAGGCGACAAACTTGCAATGCATAAACAAGCTTGTGACAGTTCCAGGAAACATGATATTTGCGTCTTTGGCCGCTTCAATCGCATTTCTTAATTCCCATTGATCTCTTGAATCATTAAAGCTATATGCATTGTAAATGCGAATGCCGACTGTAACTGTTAATGCTTTTCTTTTCAGATTCATATTAAGAGTTGCAGCCGCAACAGGAGTTAATCCTACTTTGTCATTATCCTTACTAGTCCAAGACGAATCTAATCACAAGTTAGTAGAGATTAATTGATAGTTATAATTGCACTACACATTTATAGAATTTATACATTCTGCATAGCGTTCTTTTGATATAACTTAATCAAAAATAAAGTTTTAAAAAGCACTCACAGTAGATTCCATTGCTATTTTTGTTAATTTTATCAACAATAATAATAATTATTTTCTTACTTTTACTGGCTCCAATGTCAGGAATGTAAATGCTTCGAAACCTTGTAGAAACTATTTTTAGCATTTGTACGATTTCCATGAATGTAGGATTTGTAATTCTTCTTGGATTGGGATAAAACTGAACTGTTATTGCTTCTAGATCAAAGGCACTGATACCAATTGTATTTGAAACAACCTGTTATAATCAATCATGCTCTTTAACATTACCAACATTTTTTAAGAAAATTAATAATATTTTTAGCTTTTTTACCATAATCGTACTCAGTGAAATCACGAGAAACGAAATATTCCACATTTCTAGATGGGATTTTTTAAATCAAGTAAAGAACTATGATTGATTTTGCAACAGTTTTGACCAGCCACTAAAGTTTTAGTTGTTCAGTAGTACCTAATACAAAGGTTAATTTCAGGATTATATGCATTTATTTGGAAATGCGAAATACAGTTTGACAAGAATTGTGTTTTAATCCCTGGTGGACTATTAACTTGAAACTAGTAAAATTCCTACTTACAGAATTCAAGTTTAGCAGTGGCATAAATTATACCGCGTCTAAATGAAGCTAAAATCAATTAAAAGTAAACCAAAACCAAACTTAAAATTTAGCTTCTATGTTTCAGACTTTTTCAAGTTATCAAGAATTACATGGTTTAACAACTATTTTTTATAGACTTTTGCAATTGGATTTTATATTTTGCACTACTTTTTACACATAATGAAAACCACAGGAAAATCCTGGTTTTTGTCATGAAAATGTTGTTATCTTCGGGAAACAAGTATTTTACATGCTACATCAATATTTATACCACAATAAGTGACAACTTGATAAGGGCAACTAATTTGTAAACACACGAGTATTTACTAATAAGATCCTGGAGGGTGAGTATAAAAAACGCACATTAGCTTAATTAAATTTTTTCATCATATTCAATTATTCAACAAATGCTTTAATTTTGGTTGTTGCATTTTAAATATTGTCTAACAATGTTCATCCTCTTGACATTCTTTACTTTTATTATTCTAATTTGTTAAAGTTGAAGGTCATCGATTGATTTCAATAGCAAGTGAACTAGAAGGATGCGACTGAATCCAAAGGTTCGATTTCGGTGGGGTTGAAATCAATATGGGTTTCTACATTCTTATGGTAAGCTGTAAAGATCTTAAAATGAAAAAGTCACAGCTTTTGAGAAATTATCGGAAAACATATTAAACTTTAACCAGCTTGAGAATTCATAATTATAATTTTTACAGACGTTTTTATTTCGCTAAAAAAATATAGTTTTGAAGAATGTTGCGGTTTCTATAATTAATTCTATTTGAATTTCCTTTAACATAAGCCGGAATGCGTTTATCATAAGCCAATTCGTAAAGTGTTGAAAAAACACACAATTCTCTTTTCTATTCAATTGTATCATGTTATTTCTTTTAGATAAGCTTAGCGGTTACCCATCTTTACTATTGTAACTCTTGATCATCAAATTAATTACTGCAATTATACTAGGGATTTCGCATCTCAACCTCAACTGTATGTTACACAATAGGTCTTAAGGAATGTGTTGCTGGCGAGATTATCATAACAGTTGGTATTAATATTCCAGGTGCGTAAGTTTGCATTAATTAACATACTAGCCAAGATCCAATAGTTAATTTTAAGTATATGGAATTTTGTATTAAGTTAGAATTTCTTTGAATTTGGGTTTTAGAAATTTTTGTGAGCAGGAATGGGAGAGTTAGGGAAAAATTTGCGGATATTGCTATTGGCACAATTTAAGGATGCAATGCCGTTAAAGTATTTCTGGGAATAGGAATTGCCTGGAGTTTTTTAACATTGAAAGGTCGGAGTATTTACGTAGATCCTGGAAGGTGAGAGTAGAATGTATAAACTGCAATTAAAATTTGTGCATAATATACCATTTATTATATTAAATTTCAGTTGTTCCAGTAATTTGTAATTTATTCTCTTGCTTAAAAACAAATTGTCCTATATTGAAAAAAATTACCTTCAATCATATTATCTTTTGGTATTTAAAAGTTAATCTAAAACATTATTTTGCTTAGTCAGACACAATGAGAAATGTCTAATACCACAATTTGATTGCTTAAATCACTGCTGTGGATCGGAGGGCATGCTCTGAGCGTAATCCTGCAGACATTTTAAAATACTTTAAATCTATTGCTTATTCAACGCAAAGCTTTTAAGGTTTAAAACAAAAGGCATCAGTTCCTATAGTATAAATTATAAACTGTCTCTCGATGAAATTTAGACTGACCTCTTCATCCTCAATTTGACAAAATGTGTTCCAGAAAAACAATTTAAGTTGTGGAAAATCAGGTCGGCTTTCTGGGTACAAGTTCCAACAGGTATCGATTTTGGAAAATCTAGTTTACATAAAATACTGTTTAATTTGAATAACTAGACGAAGAGCCACGTGATCAATTAACTATAAAATTAATAAATCTTCACGAGACGAATTACCTCAAATACATCTTTTGATTTTAATGATGCAAAATTTTAATAAAATGTTAACTATCATTTTAATCGGTAAAATAGTAAAATGTATTTACATTTCATCGGTTGCATATTCTGGTTTATGAAGACGCAAGCCTTGTTCAAGCTCTTGAGAAAAGTTGGTACTCCAATTTAATCCTGGGTATGGAATGCACCCATGGGAAAAAATTTCCCAAGCTGTCACCCCAAAAGACCAAACATCTGATTTTGTTGAGAAAGTCGAACGTTGAAGAGCTTCAATAGCCATCCATCTCCAGGGTAAAGGTTCTTGATTTGATTTAACATAATGGGTATACTGATACAGACGTCTGGAGAGTCCAAAATCAGTAACTTTTGCTACTTCATCTATCGTCAAAAGAACATTCCTTGTAGCAAGATCTGCATGAATTACCTGCAATCAATATTAGTTTGTTGAGATTCAGACGTTCTCCAAATGTCAAAATGCTATCCTCAAATTGGCATGATATTTTAAGTAACTTTTATTAAAGAATTAAAACACCTTCTTTTTAGCAACGTGTTCCATTCCACAAGCAATTTGGTGAGTCCACTTTACAAGTTTTTCAAAGTTTGAAGATTTCTGAAATCTTAAAAATAACTATTTTACATTATAATTGCTACAGCCAAATTTATCTTACTCTGTAGATATTTTATTATAAATGAATCAAACATGTATTGTAACATGTAACAATACTATTGTTCACGGGAAGTGTAATATTTGCACTTACACTTTACCATTGCTTGCGAGGTCGTTTGTATCGGGTTCACACGTGGCATAAACGTCTGCTGTAACCGCTTTTATAATTACCTGTGGGTTGTTGTTGTTAAAACTTCTTAGTAGCTTTTCAAGAGACCCAAGTTCACAAAGTTCAAGAAATATGTAAATTCTCCCTGGATTGAAAAAAAAGTTTATTTAAGTTATGCTTTTGATTCAAAAGATTTAACTTGACTCTTTTGTGTAAACATTACAAACCTGATACAACTTCAGATGTGTCAGCTCCAATCATTGATACCACATTTTCATGTTTTCCAATATGAATCATAACTTTTATTTCGGTCAAGAGAGTTTTTAGCAAGTTTGATGATGTATTTTTCAAAATAATTTTTGCAGCAATATTCCGGCCTCCTTGTAGTTGGCCTTTGTAAACTGTGCCGAATTCCCCTTGACCTAAAAGCTGAGTTCGATCTGTAATTTTAAATTATCGTTATTTTTAATTTTAAACGTCTTAATAAATAAGCTGTTTAAAACCGCGCATAGCTATGGGTGAAACCGGCCGTCTTAAGTTCTGAAATTGCTGAAAGTTATAAACTGTCTCAAATACTTATGCAGTCATATATTGAGTGTCTACCATAAGCCATAAATTATCAAATTGTTTAGTAATTACTAACTCTTTAATAAACATGGATATGATCTACAACCGTTCTATCTCAGGAAAAGCTTAAAAGTATGTTAAGACGGACCTTCTACCCGCAAAGGATATAGTGACCCTGTACAAACACGCAAATGATGATTAAACCAACAACTATTACTTACCAATCTCTACAGATTTGCTGGGTATTTCAAAAGAAATGTCGTAAGGAAGGGCCAAAATGGCATCGAACTTGTTTGTACTTTGATTTACTCTACAGGAGCCATGACGGAACTCTGAAATTTCTTCCTCAGTTAGTAGTGGGGGTGGCTTGAGCTACAGGACAATCAGATTTGGAACATTTACTCACCACAAGGTAAATGATCTAATTATCCATTATTGCACATTTTACCGTTTTAAATTTACGCTTGAAGTATACAATAAGGGCGACAACTAATGATAAAATCCCTAGAAGTAAAATAACACTTAGGCTAATGATTAATACTGAAGTAAAATTCTCCTGCGAATCGTTAACAATTTTTTCATCTGTCTCCAATGCTATAAATAGTAAACAAGCGGAATATTTATTGTTTTAAATATATCTTTTATACAAACTACAAAAGAATAAAATAAAAAGGTGTTTTTACTGCTAATTTTTTCTCTAAAGGGCGATGATTTGTTATGAGTTCTCTCCCACCAACCGACAAAGTTTTTAGGATTAAATGAGTTTTTCCGATAGTTTTTGTCAAATGCGGAACTCATGAATACCCTTTGTTGAGTCCTACTCCCCCAGTCATTCATGTATTGCCAATACTTTATCATATTCCGCACAGAACTTTTTACGTTGTATTTAGGCTGACCATAGCTTCCCCACACAGTCCAAATCAATATTTCGGCATTTGGGTTTATTTTGTGCAGGCTCAACTTCAAAACATTAACAAAATCTGTAATGACTTTCCCAATACTTTCGTCAAAGTCTTGTTCTACATTATGGTTGGTCGTGGTCCCCTTTGGTGAACGAAAGCATATAAAAGAGTCAATTTTGAGTAAAACATTATGGGGATCCACTAATAAATCCTGAGATTGGTTCCCAAATGATCTAGGCCATGCTGGTGGTATATAACTTGAACAAAGATTAGGTGCGAACCCAAGTTTCATTGTTAAATTCGCTGATGTGACCTTTTCCTTAAATTTAGAAAACCAATTCAATTCATCAACCGGTTGTAATGAGACATAGATAAAATTCAAAAACATGCTGGTGACAGTTCCAGGAAAAATAAGATTTGCGTCCTTGGCTGCTTCAATCGCGTTTCTTAATTCCCATTTATCTCTTGAATCTTCAGAGGTATGGGCTTTGTGAATGCGAACGCCGATTGTAACTGTTAATGCTTTCCTTTTTAAGTTCTTATTTAGAGTCGCAACGGCAGCAGGCGTAAGGCTTACTTTATCACTGTCTGCACTAACCCAAGATGAATCTATTGATAAATATCAAATAATATAATAGAGGCAAGCATTCAGGAAGCTAATCCATGTGTTTTACTTTTATTAGTTCCAATGTCCGGAATAAAAATGCTTTTAAATCTTGTGGAAACTAATTCTAGCATGTATAGGATTTCCGTGAACGTAGGATTTGTGATTCCATTTGGATTAGGATAAAACTGAACAGTTATTGCTTCCATATCATAGTCACTAATGCATATTACATTCGAAACGATCTAGAAAATAAATTATTCAATATTAATAATGACACTAATTTGACAAATGCAATATGCCTTACTTACCATAATAACATTCAGCGATACTCTAATTGAAATATTCCGCATTTTTGCAAAAACATGTAGACATTTACAGATTTTGACTATCGAATCAGTTGAAGAATTTTTAAAAACAATATTTAAGTAAGCATTTCTGCCGTATATAACTAACTGACTTCTTTTCTAGCCTGTGCAAACCATTATTTGGCCTTTTCGTACAATTAAAGAAAAAGGTATTTGCTTGCTTTTAAATTTGTGTCTGGTTTGGTAGCTCTCGCAAGAAGCTTCAAATGCAGTCTTACGGTTTTCATCGTCTCCAGAGCCATTCGTCTCTTCCAATGTTTAGAAAACCCAATATTTTTTTAAACGCAATGCAACTTGTTCATTCGAATGATTTCATGATTAGCAATGGGCCAAGCTATCTTGACTTCTTGACACTGTCTTATCGTTAAACATTAAGCTGATAGCTTCCTTAAAAACAAAGCCAAACATTATCCAGGAAAACCACTATGTAAGACTAACACCAAAACCACAAGTTAAATTCTTAAATTCTGTGTTTATTATTGTACCATTAGAGTGTATGATATACACAAATGTGCCAACATAAGGTTGCCCTTAAAAATTAAAAACGAAAAATAATTTAAGTAAATTTCTTTTCTTTCCAAGGTTGCTAATTTCTAGCTTGGCATTTCGTATCTAAATAACTTTATGTTGGGCCGCATTCACTTTTTTAAAGTAATCTTAACTTGATAAAATTTGCATATGAGGCGTATCGGAACAATTACGATATTGCCCTACCATTACTTCCTCCACAAGGGGTATTTCCTTGTGAAATATTACTCTAAAAGTCCATTTGGAGTTGTAAAGGTTCTTAAAAGGAATTTTTTGTGGTTATTACGAGATGTATGAAAAGCAGATGGTATGGTATTTCAATGAAATTAAATTACTAATCGAAAAGTATTACGTATTGATATTTAGTGAGAACTAAAAAGGATTACAAAATAACAGGAAGGAAGATTTTCAAATGGAAATTCTATTTTGTAACAGGTCGTGAAACTTTGTATTTTACCCATGTTAATAACCCGGAACTTAATTAAAACTACACTATACATAACACTATATCATATTTTGCAAAGTCAATAAAATCCAGTAATGGGAGTTTGTTAAGCTAAAGGACAATTAAGTTTGGAACATTTAATCACCACAAGTTAAATTATCTAATTATCCATTATTGCACATTTTACCGTTTTAACTTTAAGCTTGAAGTATACAACAAGGGCGACAACTAATGTTACAATCCCTAGAAGAAAAATGACACTTAGGCTAATGATTAAGACTGAAGTAAAATTGTCCTGTAAATCTTTTACGATGTTTTCCTCTGCCTCCAATGCTAGAAACAGTAAACAAGCGGAATATTTATTGTTTTAAATATATATTAAATACAAACTACGGTACTGGTAAATTAAATGCCCGGACTAACATTTGTACTTCCGGGAACATGATTTTTTCCGGGTGCTTAGTTTACCAGTACCCGAACTATAAAAGAATAAAATAAAACAAAAATAGGTGTTTTTTACCTCTAATTTTTTCTCTAAAAGGCAACGACTTGTTATGAGTTCTCTCCCACCAACCGACAAAGTTTTTAGGATCAAATGAGTTTTTTCGATAGCTTCTGTCAAAAGCGGAACTCATGAAAACCCTTTGTTGAGTCCTTTTTCCCCAGTCATTCATG
>JAQGAA010003866.1:0-10267 GCA_034696425.1 Isotoma viridis
TTGTTTGCATTTTAAATTGAATTTTACTACTTGGCAGGGAGGGTGATGAACTTGAAGGTGTTTATATTTTAATTTGTCTTTCTTTCCTTATATTAATTGAGAAATACATTTGTTTTCTTAGATAATTAAACATCTTAACGGTTGTTATTACTTTTTCAAAAAAATCAATCACATAGAGAAATCTTTTGTGTACAATGCATTTACCGCATGCCGTATAATATTGTTTTTTTGAATTTTGTTTGTTTTTCAAAGTATCACGTTTTACTTCTAAAGTTTATTGGGGTCTAAAACAACCTATTTGCTTAATGCAAATCACGTTCGAAATGAGATCAGACATAAGGAAGAAAGTACAAATGCCCTAGTTTGTAAACCCAAACACTTACCTAATGGTATCTTCTCCGCCA
This sequence comes from Isotoma viridis, assembly GCA_034696425.1. Classification (NCBI taxonomy): domain Eukaryota; kingdom Metazoa; phylum Arthropoda; class Collembola; order Entomobryomorpha; family Isotomidae; genus Isotoma; species Isotoma viridis. The sequence goes on from JAQGAA010003866.1 coordinate 405, forward strand.
TTGCGAGGTATTCACCCCTCCCAGCCAGAAAGGGGCAAAGAATTAGAACAAGTAGCACACACATTATTTTTCTATAACAAGATTATGCTTATTGATGACCCTGATGAATTTAATCAAACACGTTATATCATAAAATTCTAAAAAGTTTTAAAGTGTTTTTGTAAAGAGGAAATTATCTCTTATTAATTAAGTATCTCTCATTTTTATCTGTTAAATTGTATTTGAATAAATAACTAAATCTATTGGTTTACTAAAAAGTCAATTCCTACAAAGTGTTTCAAATTCCTTTAAGAAAATGTTTATGGCGGTGAAAGGCTTTCTTTAAGACTTTTTTCCTCCTACATTCACTTGAAAACATAAAAAACTCACACAATCATACGAGTCAGTTTGTGGAGAGAGCAGGTATTCAAGGATATTAGTAGTAGCAATGGAAAACGTAGTAAAAAAGACTTTTAAGGGAGAAAGGAAAGGTGAAAGTGCTTTCACTTCACTCCGTCTCGACTATTTCTATAGGGTATAGCTATACCCTCTGGTATTAAGATAATAATAATAATAATACAGTATAAGGTATTTCATTCATTTCATATGAATACAGAAACCCTCCATTACATTAGCATTGCAACAGGTATGCATTTACAAAAGGATGTATGGAATCCTTGTCTGCTTTTATGTGATGTGAATCTGACGTAAGGAAAGGAAAAAGAGTTCTTCAGTTCTTCTCTGGAGTGGTTGGTCTTTGGTATGCGTCTGCTGGTTGTACGATGATAGTAGTGGTGGTGGTGTTTGTGGAGTTTCTCCATGTATTTTCATGTAGATACATTATAGACAGCTAAAATTCTTTCCAACGTCTTATGGAGTTTTATTATTAAGACTTGTAGAAATGAAACTCAACTCGATCCATAATACTTGATAGATTTCACGAAGAAAATTAATATTGTTGAAGTGTTGCAAAATGTAAAGATTTGTTTGCCTTTGATGAGTACTTTTTTACTTTGTTACCTTGTAACCTTGCGTGGTTGAAGTATCGATTGTTTCAAAAAGTTTAGATTGCAGTAAAGAAAAAATCAAATTCACTTTGAGTCTGGTTTATATAAAACTTGAGTTTATTCTGAGGAAACAGACAGAGTAAAGTTTTTCAGTCGTCTCAGTTTGAAATTCTTGGAATTGTTTGGCATAAAAAGTAGCCTATCTCTAAAAGTTTTGTAATAGGAATAATAAACACGAGTTTGTAAAATGTACAGTTGTGAGAATGTGGTGTTCCAGGAAAGATTTTGGTGGAAAAATGTTTTATTTTTTAAGTTTTCACCATTGTATTGTCTTTTTATCGCTTGTTGTATTCAAACGCATTTGCGTCGGGATCCTCTGGATTTAAATTATCTTTTAGCTGAGCTGTATATATAATAATATTATTTTTTTAAATTGAAGTTCATTGCAAATAAGCAAATATACCTGGAGATTTTGGTAATAGGATTGTTGTTCAGAAGATGAAAGTGTTCAGTGAACTATGGAGAATCATACACACATGGGGATACAGATAGAACTAGAATTTTGACTGAGAGTCTGGATCGTACAAGCAAGTTCCCAATAATAGAAAAAGTCGCCAAAAATTTGTTTTACACGAATGAAACGTAGCGTGGCCGTGCTAATGACAGTATTTTTGCGAGGAGGTCACGAACAAAACGTGTACAGCAGTGTGTTGATGATGGTGGTTGGGGTTAATTATAGGAAATGAAAGGAACGAAAACAGGAAACTTTTTACACTTTTAGAAGCGAAACTCTGTTCTGTCGGAAGCCAAAGATAAAGTCTTTTGTGTACTATATAGTATGTTATTTCTCTTTTGTGTGGTACTTTTATTTTGTTAAAGGTGAAAGTTGCCAAAGTGAAAGTAGCTTTGCGTACTTCCACAAGAAAGATATAAATAAGTGACGGAGGTAAAGGTAATGATAGTTGGTAAAAGTATTAGTATTGGTGTTTGGTTGGAGTACTGATTCTGGTTTTAAAGGTTGGGTCTCTGGGTACCTATGTGGTAAGAGAGAGGGGTACACAAGGACTGAAGTCACCATCCAGATTTCACTTACATTTTCACTCCTTGGAATCACAAGTTTCTACTGTTTTTGGCCAGATGAGTTGAGCATGGCTATGATATTAGGATTCTTGGTTGGGTTCGGAATTGTATTACGAGGGCAGAATGATATTCTTTTGGGATGGCATGGCATTCGGTCTCTGACACAGAACTGCTACTACTGGAAGATTGGATTCTCTCAGACTCTTTTATATATCAGTATTATTGCTACAGAATGAAGATAGACTAGGAAACAACACTAACATCATCCATGTTACCCGGGTTGTGTGTATGTTAGGATCTTTTGCTACTACCCAACTCGGGTTCTGCTCCCTTGCCACACTTTCTCCATCCATTTAAGATTCTTTCACTTCCTTAGTACACTAGAAGACGAAGAAGCGTGAGCAAATCACCGAGGGACTTGCTTCTTACTTCTTATTCTCTCTCGGATGCCTTAGCCTTAGCTTCCTCACTTGCTGTCTTTCATACTGACTGAATATATCCTTGTATGCCACTTTGCTTTCACTAAAGCTTGGATTATAGAATGTACAGTCAGCAATGTTTATAAGGATTCAATTGCAACAATTTTCACATCTCCTTTGTATGAAAAAAACGAAAGTTGAATTGCTTGTATTCCATGTAAGCTTGATCATTAAGATCTTTGATACTTTGATACATTTTGATGTCCGATACATTCATCTAGTTCAAAAATTAAAAAATTGATAGTTCGTCAGCAAAGATGAGAGGTACAGAATTCTCAAGCGGTAATAGGAAATACTACTGATGTAGAAATTCAAATTTTAAAATTTAGGATAGAAAAATATTTAAACAAAATAATTTTAAAACATGAAAAATCTTTGTTGGTAATTTAAAATGCGATTTTTGAAACTCGTCTATGTCAAATTTGGACAAACCAATCTGAATTTTGTAGTTATTTTTCAAGCAAATTGTGATTAAATATAAGTTAATAAAACCTGGCTTGCAGAAGTGATCCATTCGAAAAAAAATCCAATAATCACCTTCAAAATCAGTTAAGAATTAAAAAGTATGTTTAGTATTTATGTAATTGAAACTTAAAATATATAAAACTGAACTTTACTTAACATTAAAAAATAGCACCACTTATTAAAAAAGTCACTCTATTTAATATTAGAGACAATGTAATTCAGCTTAAAAATTCTAGCTTTTCAAATTGATCAGTTTACCGAAGCTGAATTTCCTCATACCAATTTCATCATTTCATTCCGCATTTTTAGTACAGAGAACTTCCAAATATAAAAATAAGCCTTTCAAATACAAAAGTAAATCAATCCAATTCCATACTCCAATATAACAAGGGTGAATTCTATTCTTATAATATACGAACCATTAGAATGAGTGAGTAACCGACCCAACCTACCTTAGCTAAAAGTCTTGAGTGAAATAGTTTTTTTTCTATTCATAGGTAGATAACATTAAATACCAGAGTATTATATCCTTACGTAATAATATACTAGAATGCAGCACATGGTAATAATAGTGCAATAAGGACCTTGAACTTATGGATTTTCAATTTCCTCGAACTTGCTGACTAGCTTAAAAACAGTGAACAATATTTCAATAAAATCATCGACCTGTAAAAAGCTAAGGTGTTTAAGAACCGACAACCAACCAACTGAAGTGAAAACTTTCCCATTCCTTTCTCTCTTTCATACATTATTATAGTATAGTTCCATCCTGATGGAACTGATTAGCCTCCTAAAGACAGAATAAAAACGGGGGACGCTTACGCTTGCAAAAATGATATTTAATCTTTTAGTATATAAATCACAGTATATAATTTTCCCACACGAAATTACCCATTTTCACATTCCACCCATAAAACCTGTGTGTGTGTGTGTATCTCCTAAGTCAACCGTGAGATTTTATGACATGAGAAGAAATCGTTCCTTAAGTTTTAAAACATATACTTTTAGCTGTGGATTCATGGTGGTGGTAGTTGGCTTTTCCTCTGACTGAACCCAATGACACGATTCAGTAATTCACTCTCTTTCTCTTAAAAAGAAAAATTCTTTACTAGAATTTCTCAAATGCCGTCTTTTCCCAGCGACGTCAATTTTCTTTGCATATTTTTGTCCAACCATTTGCTATTTCAACATTACTTACACACACAGACACATATGATAAGGTACTTGAGGAGAAGAAACTATTTTGAGTATGAGTAAACCCAGACATGGAAGATAAACTCAACTATGCTTACTTACTACAGTTACATAACCCGTCATGTTTCATCGCTTGTGTATCCAGTGTCACTAAATTCTATTAAAATTCTTGTTGAACTATTGCCCCCTAAAATATGAACTGTTTCTAACTTTATCTATCCCCCACATACTACTAACCCCGTAACCCATGAACTCCGTAAAAAATTTACAGACTTGGATGACTACACACTTGTTCAAACTATTCCATACTGGTGTGGTGTAGTATTACACCAGACCAAGTAGTGGCAACCGGCTTGTAAGGGTCGGGTGGCCTGATGGCAAGGCCTTGCGTGCTTGGTTTGTTCCTTGCCAACATATTTCGGTTGACTTGGCTAATTTTCTGTCACATGTCCAAAGTAGACATTTATAAGCAAAAAACAACCCCATTCTGTCGCTCTGGTAAATTCCGTTCGTTGTTTGTTGCCTTGTTGTGTGTCACTTCGACGATAAGACCAAGACCTCTGTTAGAATGTATTGCTTTGCCTTGAATAGGAAAAAGAGAATAACTCTGTACGGCTTGGGAGAAAGAAAATAAGGCAAATTGCACAATATACATACAAATGCTCTATTTTATCTTTGCCGTCGTCTAGTTTGTCTTTGGGTAGTAGGTATGAATTCCTACACCATCCATAAGGCCTATGAGCATAGTGAGTTGTGGTTATTTTCTTAAAGACTTAGAACAACTGTACGAGTAGTAGTGGTAGTAAATTGTCATTCATGATCATGACGAGAAGTAGACTTTGTTGCCAAGGACTTGGACTCACTAAAGAATCCTATGCACTTGCCTTGTACTCTTTTGTAGTAAATCTAGTGAGTTAATTTCATACAAAGAGTTCATAAACATTCAAGAGACGCACATTATGAATAGGAAATAAGGAAAGTTTATTGACGTCGGAATATAATAGTGGCAGTGGCACAGTTTACAGGAGTCAGAAGTTTTTCCTTGTATTACTTGATAAAGACAGAATGCCAACTGAAAATTCTCAACTGTTTTTGATCTAATCATCATTATTTCGTTGGGTAATATATGTAATATTAATGTCTTCTCAAAAATGTCATCGAATCTTAAAACGTTTAATAATTATACTCATTTATTTATAGAATCAAAGGGCTTGTTGCAATTGTTTTAGTCACATTATTACTATTTATCTATAATTTGAATTATTTGTTTGATTGATTAAATGAATAAATGGAACATTGGGCACAAATGATTAATAGCATATAATAACGGTTGAAGCAAAATAAACAAACTTGTAAAAAGAAAATGCATTGACGATCTTATTCTTCCAGTATAATGCCTTAAACAAATATAAAACCGTATTTTGTAAAAGAAATAAAAAACACAACGGCTTGCTTTGATGCTTATCTTCTGTTTTAACATAATTTCCCACGAAATTTGTTTTCGTTCGGTTTCCAAGAACGCTTCAAACATACTACAATATTAGAGACCTTGAAAATCTTAATAAAATAAATTTATTGTACTTTTTTTAGATTATTTCCAAATTAATAAAAATCAGTCGAGTTAAATCATATCAATAAGTAGCCAACATTTTGTAGTAAATAAAGCTAGAATCACAAAGTATTCCTCAAAGTAAGTAAGTAAAGGATGTTTATATTATTGAAAAAACTGCCTTTAAACTGTAATAATCCTGCAGAACTGCAAGCCAATAAATTTTCCAACTCATTCAAGAACAAAATACTGTATTTACCTTGAATTACTTAGATAATTATGGTTTGAGATCTAAACAGTTGATTGATCATTTTTCTTTTAACCTTCATATCATTGTCCTTAGATAGTTTTTGCTTATTTATTAGTTGCAAGAAGTGAAAAAATTCTCTGAACATTACCTATTTATATAATAACTAACAATATAATTGAATATAAAGTTAACAGTGTGCTTTAAGCACATGAAATCTATATTGTTGTAGTATTATTAGCACGTTGTGCAATGATTTTGTTAAAGGAAATTTTAGTAATTTTTTGACACAAATAAAAATTTCCTTTAATTTTTTTGGCTACAAATTCCACCCTTCCCCCTTCCGAAAAAATAAAGATCAAATTCAGTGCATCAAAAAATATCGAAATTCAGTCGTTAAATGCAAGGTCATTTTTTAATTTTGGAACTGCTCCAAACGAGGTAGTAAAACAGACTTTTAATTCTAATACGCTAATTTGTTTTACTGGTTTCTGGATTATTGCATTCGAGATATCTATTTATGTAACAGTTATTCTTGCAATGAAATGTTTTATTTATAAAAATGCTCACATCCTTTTCTATAATGTATTTTTTTCTCATGAAACTTGCCATTAAAAATTTTTCATGAACATTTAATATCTATTTGCTTCCGGAAAAAAACCAAAAAAATAAAAGCTTGTACAGTACCAATAAGATTATCAAATTATGTTCGTCCTTACATTTTTGTTTTGCATTTTTGATTTCAGGGTAAATGTGGACTGTAAAAGGCAAAGTATATTAACATTAGCCTACTACAAAACAAGAATGTAACCCCCTGCGTAATGGAGTTTTACAAGAGGACCTGAGGTCTGAGGGCCTTAACCTATATTTTACAGTGTTTAAAGTATCTAATTTAAAAAAGACCTCTACCAAGAAAGCAGAAAACCAGTTTAAAATTCAATTTATGTCGTTTGATTAAACCAAAATTGATCTTAGAAACCTACTTTTGAATACCTTGTAAGGATTTTTCCGAGTCGGACACACGCAAATCGCATTCTGTGCATCGCGATTGTCTCGTTAGAATTTACAAGCCTTACCACTAGCCATATTTCGCATTATGAGACAAGTGGGTTATGGATGAATTATTGACGCATCCATTCTTTATTAGGTACGTTTTTGCTGAAAATGAAAACCAGTTCTTTTGTAACTTCCTTAACATGCATAATAGACTTGAGGTGAGGATGACAATGAATTACGCAACAGCTCTTGACTTGGATCATGGTTTTGACCTTAACATTGCAAAATAAACACTTCATACTACCTATAATAATATTATGGTATTCTTAATTACTTCAGACAATTTACCTTATTCAAGGTTATATTGTACATAAGACATATACCTTGTTGTGTACTCTAGTTCGCTATAATATATCTTTTCCTTGAGATCTGAAGTTCGATGTCAGTCTTAATCAAGCTTTCTTGATGTGAATTTGGCACGATTCTCCATTGTTTAGTTCGTTAATCTTAATAAAGCAAAATGAAGTACGGGCTTCTTATACTATCGATTTTGCTATTAAAGCACTCTGTGGGAATCTCTCTGGATGAAGAATTGACTTTGACATACAAGCAAAAGAAAGGATTAGACAAGGTAAAGTTAAAAACAATTAAAAATTCAATATTCAAAGAAACTATATTTTTTAACCGTAAATTTTTTATATTTGTTAAAGTTTAAGGATGAAGTAAGCTCAAGGCTCCCCCACCAATATATGAAGGAAGATATTTATTTAATTAGATGGTTAAGAGGTAACGCGATGCTTTTAATTATTACATATTCTTAATTTCAAAACTGTCTTTGCAAAACTTAGTAAAAATGGCATGGTTCAAATATATTTTCTTGCCAGATTAAAAAATGTCTTTGCTTAATACATGCTCTTTAGACACCATGATGAAAAACCGTTTGTTTTTATTTCGATTTGTTTTTTGCTTATCAGAGTTTATAAAAGACAATGTATAAGTTAGAAATTACAAATGTATTTTAGGTTATACCTTGAGAGAACTTTTGCCGAGTGAGAATTAATGCAACAGGCTAGGCTACCCTGTTTCATTTTATTTATTCTCCTTTGATCTTTTTGTGAGTATCTTCACTTAATAGTCTATTCCGGTTCAGTAAAAATTAGACTAGTTACAGTAGATAGTAACAATAAACTAATTTATATGATCATAAGCTTTAAAAAATTAGAATATTTTTTACTACAAAAGAAAATACAAACATAAAATAGACAATGTTATTTTTCACGTCTATTTTGAACTGTATGTGACTTAAAATCTTAATTTCAGCAAGAAATTTTGACATCCCTCGAGCTAAAGAAATGCTTATGCAGGTAATAATTTTAATAATTTCTCATTTATATCATGCGAGATTTAACTGAAAATTGAATCTCGCATGTCTCGCATGACTTGTACTTATTATCTCACAATTATTTAGAACCTTCAATGGAGAAATGAAAATAACATGGACACAATACAGACTGAAGACTGGAGAAAATATGAGCAAGATTACCGTTACGTAATAGAAGGATGTGACAAAGAGGGTAGACCAGGTATGTGTATTTTCTATTAAAAAAGATCTGCTCAAAACTAAACCCATGCGCAAGATTTTGTATAATCTGTCTGAACAACTATCTGACAATTAGCTTTTTTATGTTTTAGTTGTTTCCGTATCAGTTGGGGATTGGGACGTCCGTAGAGCTGTTATTGCCGGCGAAACTCAGAAAATGATGCGTTATTTTGATAAATTGATGGATGAAATTAATTCCGTCATTCGAACTGGTCAAGCACAAGGTAAAAATGTAACCCAATACAGCCATATTTTCAACATGGGCAACTACAATCTTGTTCAGCAAGGATGCCCTGGATGTAAGTATAATAATATAATACGAGTATTTAATCTACTCTGAAACATTTAAGAGAAAAAAGTAAGAATGGGATGTTAAGATATTGATTCAACATTGGTTTTTTAATAGGCATTCCAATATTTGTACATTTATTCACATCATACGAAAGTCACTTTCCCGGAGGAGTCCATAAAATGTACCTCATCAATAGTAAGTCTTTTGATTGATTTTTCTAAGATTTCTAATAAGATGTAAATAAAGTTAAAAAACTGAATTTAATTTGAGCTTTGATTAATTCAAATAGCTCCTGATATATTCCAAGCACTGTTGAATATAATTAAGCCTTTAATGGCCCCAGCGACTCGAGATGGACTTTTTATTTATGGAAGAGACAAAAATGAGTGGCAACCAGAACTCTTGAAAGATATCTCACCAGATCAACTCACAAAGACTTATGGAGGAACAAATGAGTATGGATTCGAAATAGAAGAGTTTAGAGAGCTTGGCAAATTACCTTGCTAGCCGTGCTCGTTTTTGTGTATTTCGGTGGGATGACTTTTGATGTCAATTCTAAAACAAGAAAAAGTAATAGGTACATCGTTATCATAATTTATGCAGCTGACTGACTGATTATGAGTACTGTAATTGGATTCTATGCTGTTTTATTGTGTATATCTAAACTAGCAGTATTAACTTGTTTTCTTTTTGTAATATAAAATAATTTCTACTATTGTCAAATTATTTAACAATCGAGACATGTAGTGAAACAATTCTTAAATAAATATACATGAATTATAAGTTAGTATCATAATTCTTTAAATATGGCATTATAATTATGATAATGATTATAATTATGATTTACTATGATTGTCAAAAGAGTAAAAATGCGTTGCCTGCATAAATAAAATGCATTTTAAAAATAGTTGGACAAATCAAACAAAACTAGAGAATTCAACGTTTTACCACAAGGAATCAAAAATTGTATTCCAC
>JAQGAA010003867.1:0-10265 GCA_034696425.1 Isotoma viridis
CATACCTTGAGACAATTCCTGGGTGTTTGGATTTCCATCATAACATGAAACAAAGAGTCCTTCAGCTTTTAATAATTTTGCATAGTCTCCTAATCCAGCTCCAAGTTCAAGTATAGAAGAAGCCTTTACATTGTCTTTGAAAAATGTAACTAAAGCTCCTGCTAATGAGGCGTCGTAAACGTGTACTTTTGTTGCATATAATCCTTGCCACATCCCTCGGTCTCCTACTGAAAACTCGGCTGGTTTACTAGGGAGTGCGGCTGTAGTGACATTATGACCTTTGACAACTCTATCCCCTCCTACTAATGCGTTTTCATTTGCGGATGCGGTTGAGGTTGTGGCAGCCGTTGCTATTGGACTAAGTTCAGGTGCAACGTTTTGTACATCTAGGTTTGCTTGGTTCTGAGTCGGTGGTACCAATAATATTACTTTTTGGTTGGCCAGTCTAGACGTCCAAGCCATAATTAGAATCCCTAGAACCTAAAGGGTTAAAAAGTTATTGCTTTCTTAAAATCATTTTTTATATTGAACTAACAAATTGACGAATGATGAGTTGAGGATACTTTCAACTTTAACTGCTTACGGCTGAAGTAAAGATTACTGTCCATAAAGAGGATCGCATGTTGCGGCGGATATAATGCTCCAGTTTCATAGTTGATTCTTTGTCGGCAGATGAGACCTAGAGAAATTAGAAAAGTCACCGGTTTTAGGAAATTCGGATAATCAACTTTACCAGACAGAATGAATATTATGTAATTTTAAATACGACCTGCCTATATGGGAAATGCGAGTATTCGAGCAAGATTTAAAAGTTTATACAATGGAGTTTTTAAAATAAGTAGATGAGGAAAATGTCAATCAGATCAGAATTGAGTGCAAACAAAATCTAGGCAAATGAAGAATATGATATATGAAATATGATGTAGCACTGCTGTTGTAGGGACTATGACCTGTAGCTGTAGTGAACGTACTCAAGAGGTAATTACACCCGGGTCACAAGTGAGTGACCGACTGACCGACCACTCGAATAGGTTACGTATATCTGCATACTCCATCATTTTATGCTTGTATTAGAGACTAGAGTCAAAGAGGGATTTGCTAATGAGCTTCTGAAACAAGGCGTTAAGTTATAAGTAACTAAATTTAAAATGGTATAAATTTATAAATAGTACATAGTATTTATGATATAATATGGTATGCAGGACGTTAAATGTTATTTTTAACAAAAACATTCTTGTAGAAAATGGATTTATTATTCCCAAAGGATGCAGCGTTCTTGTAAGTACATACCACTTGCATAGAGATCCGCTCCATTTTCCCAACCCTGAAAAATTTGATCCAAAACGGTTTGCAGTGGAAGAGTGTGCTAAAAGACATCCTTTTGCATTTATTCCATTTTCGGGCGGAGCTCGTACCTGCATTGGTAAGACAGTCAATTTAAAATCAAGTCTTGGTCAGCCAGTTTCAGTTTTCGTTTAAAAAAAACCCCATCGTATTTTAAAACTTTAACTAATTTCTTTGCATTTTCCAGGTCAAAAGTACGCCATGATGAAAATAAAAACGGTTGTTGCACAAATTCTGAGAAATTACACAGTATCCACCAAGTGCTCTCGGGAAGAACTAAAAATCATTACAGGAATAATACTTGAGCCTGTAGGATGTGGAATTAAATTAAAATTAGACAAAAGGACGTAGCATTGTTTTCCTTACCGGATCAATCAAAGGCTCAAAATTCACTAGAAATATGCTGTCACACATAAATAATATTTTAAATTTTAAATTAAAGGGGGTTACTAATTAGATAATTACGGTTACGTTTCATAAATTAACTTGTAATTTTATCAATGCCCAAATCATCGATACTTCCTTGTAAGACGTATTTTCTGTAAACTATTTTATTCAATTTATTGAAGTATACGACAAACTGTTAAAATAAAGCTATGAATTAAATTAATAATCTATTTTTAAATTTGATTCTTAACATTTCATAAAATTTTAGCTATTCTACGCACAATTTCGAGATTCCGGTTCAATTATAATTTTAATTTTTTGAGCAACTACTATTTCTAATTTTATTTAAACTTGTATAAATATATTTCCTCCTCCTCGAACAATGCACACAAATTCTTCCGAAGAATCCTCCTCCTTTACTCTTGGATTTTGAGGCAATGGTCCACATGCTCCTTCATCCTTAACTTCAATTAGATCTTCAAGTTCCTTAATAATCTTTTTAATTTTCTGCTTTTTCCAAGCATCAATTACACCTTCTGCTTTATCTAATTCTGGTACAGGGTCCAGATACAAAGATCCAAAAATCAGCTCAGCCGTTTCCTTTAATTGTGGAGTTGCACCTTCAGGCCAAGAGTTTACTTCCAGTTTTAAATTTTCATTTGGCTCGATCCGCTCATTCCGTTCCGGAAACTTCACACAATCCTCCGCCCCCGCTGGGAAAAAAACAATTAAAAAACATTATTACTTTTGCTCTTTTTTAATCACCCAACACGGCAACACACAACTGTAGCTTTTAAATCCAATTTTTTTTAATTACCAAAATAAAGGTTTTCCTTATCGACGCCTAAAATCTTGTAAATATTTTTAAACTTCTTAAGTAAATCTTCAGTTGTTGGTCTTGATTTATAATCCTTTGCAAGCATTCCACTTAAAATGTCTTTACACTTGAGTCCCTCTAAAGCCTTTTGGATTGGAATTTCTTCAAAGTCATCACCATGAAGGATCACGACATGAGTCTCCTCATATTTCTTACTAAAATGTACAAGAGTGTTTACATCATTCGTATCTCCACGTAAGTGCATTCCAAACAAAAAGTAAAACACAGTACGCCCAATTCCAAACACGTCACTTCGTCTAGAATACATATAATCTCCTTCCAAACATTCTAATGGAAGAAAGCGAGGAGTCCCAATAACACCATTTTGTGTCTTCTTTTTGCAGGAACCCTGTAAATAAAAAAATCGAAAAGTTCTATAAACAAAACATCAAATCTCTAAAACTTATGAAACTTTTGAAATAAGTTCCCCTAGGGGAATAAATATCACAAACTAAATCAGACAAACGGATAAGCTTAAACCACATAATACATGTAACTGGATCGCTAGACCAAAATCCGTCAACTTCAGATTCATAGCATTGGACAAAAGACAATTTGTGATCTTGATATCCCGATGAAGAATCCCTTTTGAATGTAAGTAATTAGTTGCTTCTACAAGCTGCACAAAAAATCTATTTGATTGTCTCTCCGTCAAAGGAAATTTCAATTGTTTCATGTTGCCTACAAAAATTTTTAAAATTTTTCATAAAATTTTAAACAAATAAAACGTATTTTTTAATGGTTGTTCATAAACATAAATACAAAAATTCACTCACATAAGCACAACTCAGACAACACAAATGGATGCTTTTCAAAGAATAATCCAACTAATTTCGTTAGCGCTGGATGCTCAATCTTTTGCATAATTGAAATTTCATTCAACGCTAAATCCATCCATCCTAAAACCTTTCCTAAAATCTTGGCTGGCGTATAAGACGAGTGAGCCTCTTTTGAGATTAAGTAATTAATATTTAATATTTTCAATGCAAAAACTTCTTGTTTATATTTCACTTTGTAAACTACCCCTTGAGCTCCTTCTCCAAGTTTTTCCACAAACTGTAACTGAGATAAATTTATATTGTTTGTACTTTTTGGGAAAAGATTCTTAGCGATTTTTAAAACATTTTTGTATAAAGTTGCTTCAGTTAATGGGTAGTCATCTATCTCACTCTCACTAGTCAGTGTTTTTGAGTATCCTTCTACAATATTAGACATTCTTTTTATTAATTAATTTATTAATCAGTAATAATGCAATGTGGAAAGAATGAATACTTTAAAACACTAAAAATACTGTTGTTTTTAAGTTGCAAAGGAATTGTCCTTGGCCTTTGAACCTTTTGGGAATTGAGATTTATGTTACTGTCACTTTAACTTTTTGAAATCAAAATTACAAATTTGAGAAGAATTCTCATTAAATTCACTGCTGGACTGGAATTACATTTAGGGAATTTGAGATAAAAAACGAGTCTCTTTTTGTAATATTGAATGAATAATTGACCCATAGTCAAATGAACTCTCTAATCTGTTTTTTGTCCATCTGATTGATAAAAGAAAAGAACCCTAGGTTAACTTAACATTCCTTATACCTCTACTATCATGGACTTTGAGAATCATAAAGCATATCAGGCAAATTTAACTAATTAATAATTCATAAAAATATCACATTTGAATAGTCCTAAAATTCCTAAAAACCAAAATCATTCCAGAACGACCCAGAAAGTAATTTCTTTCCTTTCTTAAAAGTCCGGACGGAGAAGAACGGATATGTTTGAACAGGCTAGACAATAAAAAGGCATTTTTTCCATTTTTCCATTTTTCCATTTTCCATTTCCATTTACCTTAGCATCAAGGAGGAATAAAAAAACCAGTTTCACTTATGGGGTTGAGTTAGTTTGTGTTTTATTCTCGTACTGATTTTTTTTACATTTTTTAAAAACTGTCTGTTAATTTTATATTATATGGCACATGAAATCGTAAATATTATATTTCATATTTATTTCGATGAAGAAAATCTTGAGCCAGGTCTTGAATTATGAGGTACAGCTGCATAGTGATCCGATTCACTACAAAAAGATATTCAGCATTAAAAAAATTCTTAAAAAGTATAAAATATAGCCCAAATTCCCCTAAAAAAACTCACCTATACTTGCCACCAATCTTCTCAATAGAATACCTACTGGAATTAATGCCACTTCCTCCTCCGCCAGCATAATACCCTCGATTGTTATACGGATCATAATCCTCAACAATAATACTAGGATCCCTTTCAATCAACTCGGTCCTTGTGCAAGTGCAAGTCAACGCAGTGCAAAGAAACAAATTAACTAATAACATAAGTAAAAACAAAACTCCAAGAATAATTGCCAACCAAAGTAACCAAGTTGGACAAAACCGAGAAGTGCATTCCCCTGTCAAGTCAGTTGAAGCCAAACTCTCTCCTGGTTCAAGGACTGACACTGTAATGCTCGATATTACATCTGTGTTGTTTTGGAGTAAACTTGGTTGTGGACTTTTTAGGGAATCTGAACAAGTTGGCTCTGAGCAGTCTGGAAAAATCAAAATTTTGTTAAAAATGTTTCTATTTTTTAATCATTTTTTTCAGAGTTAATTTTACAAAATGTCTAACCTGCTTTATGGTCATCCCCACAGAACAAAATATGACATTGGAAAGAAACGATTTTGGAGTCTTGAAATCGAAACATTGAGTAGATTGTGGACTCTGCTTGGTTGTTTGTGTAACTCCATTTTGACATTATTTTTGACTCTGGGCACCTGCAATTTATAGAATTGTTTTCACTTGTAGTTTTTTGACTAATTTAAGAAAAAATTGCAAAAAGAAACTCACCCAAAAGAGTCAAAAAGAGGAACTTGAACATTACTCGCAGAACTAAAACTGAAACAATTCCTAACAAGGAAACTGTCTTTGTTATCCGTTTCAATTCTCAACTTGTAAGCACGCTGGTTCACAACTTCACGGATTTCTTTTCCATTTGTGTTGGCAAAAGACATTCGAGCTGGAAGGGGTGAAGATGGAGGGGCGCTATATTACATTTTAAATACCGTTAAAGTTTAATTAAAAACACCTCCATGATGCGTGGTATTTTATTTAGTTTTTCAATTCAATATATATAAAACAAACCTTCCAAACTTCCCACAAGAAACAAGGAAAAGTTTATCCTCAGCCAACTCCAAAGTTTTATGTTGACGGACAGCAATTTGCACGGTTTTTTCCGATGTTTTCTTAAAAATTATTATAAAAACCATTAAAAACTCGGTCTAAAATGATTTTAAAATTCACACTCACATGATTTATAGAAACACCACAATAATCAGGATCTTTAAGACTTGCTGCCATATTCAGTTTCAAAACTGTGAGATTTTCACCCGTTCCATCTTTAAAGCAGTTTGTATTGTTTCGAGAGTTTCTGGAGATTAGGAGTCCTGTTTTAATTTAAAATATTAATTAAAGGAATTATCATTATTTGTAGTTTTTTAAAATTAATATTTCTGTCTCTATTTTCAAAAAAGTAAATTTTGATTATCAAAAACGACTGTAATTTTAAATTTAAATTTAAATAACTCACCATTAAAACCCTCTTCAGTCCTAACAGAAATGACCATTTCATCATTTCCTCTACAAACTGCTGTGACTGTTGGGTTAAATTTCAATTCTTCTTCTTGGGCCTGGAATAAAACAAACATTTATTAGATTTTGAAATACTTCAAAAATTACTCTATTTTCAAAAACTTACCGAAACCAGCCCAAAAATTAGAAAAAATAACAGCAACATTTTTATAAAATGTGAATAATCTTACAAAATAAATGAAAGTGAAATGAATGAAGAGGATGATGATACAACATTCAAGGATGATGCCTCGAGGGTGGTTTTTTATGAGTGTATTTTATAATCCTATAAGTGTAGGTGGATTAGCCAAGGGGATTTGATTGCGTAAAAAATTGTCTAAACATGTTTTAGCATACTGTTATTTCCTTTACCACCCATTATTGCGTGGGCTAAACAACAAGGTTGTTGTTTTTACCTTTTTAAGATCTTGGGGGATTTCTTTGAACAAACTTTAAGAACAATTTACAGATATTTACTCAAGCGAAATATTTCAATAAAAATTTGGTGAAAACCTTTGAAATCTTATTTTTTTGAAAACTTTTAAGTTCACAATTACAGGAAACAAAGAGGAATAAACGTTACTTTGTGTTATATAATTCATAAGTCGTAATTAAGAGTGTGTAGGTTGATTTATCAATCATTATTGCGTAAATTCTTGCTTCTAGTTTAGTCACTGGCACTTTGACCAATATTAAGCAATATATCATTTTATAATAACTTGTAACCTTAACCTTAAAAGTCGTATAAAGAGACTTTTATTCTGACCTCAGCCACGCAGTCATCATCTAAATCAGTCAGAATCTTCCTTTATGAAAAGAATGACTGCAAAACTTTGTTAAACTACACGAAAATACACAAAAAATTAAATTAGTAAATTTTTTATTATTTATTTTTTCCGAATATTTTTTAATTTCTGTAGAATAATTTGCATATTTAAAGTTAATAAGTTTTACAGTTTTTTAGCTGAAAAATTTTCAAACCTTTTAACATTTCATCGTTACACCATCTAATCTAAAGCTTAAATACATCCTTCATATTTCTCATCGGTATAATTCCAATTCTTTTTCATGAAAGGATACTTCACTCCAAAAATGTGTTTGAATAATGGAATCATATTTGTTCCTTTGAAAGAGTCCTTGATGTTAATCACTTTGGGCCAAGGATGTTTATAGACCATTGTTCGCCAAACCAAAATCTAAAATTTGAAATTTTTTTAAATTTAATTAATTAATCAAAATAAGTACAAATTAAAAATTGTCACATGATCACATACCTTTGTGGCATTATCTGCAAGAACTTGTACATCTTCTATATCAATTCCAATAGTTCCCATACTGTAAGATCCATCATGAGCCAGTTTCCATAAATCTTTTGCGTCTAAATTCTGCAAAAAAAAGTGTACAAATAATTCATTCTTTATTAATTCGTTAAATTAAAACATTTCTATAAAAACCCCATTCATTTAAATTCAATTTCAATTAAAAAAAATGCATTACAAGATACTTTGTAACGTTAACAAAAATGAACTTACATCGTGAATGTATTCAATATTAACAGCAAAGGCTCCAATTTCCATAATAACTTCCCCCCCAAAACGCACTATTTCCATCATGATAACCTTTGATTCCTTTCTCACCTCGTTTAACAATTGGAGAAGAGAGTCCAAGCATAGAGAAATGTTTTAGTCCTACTGGCCATGTTGAAGCTACTTTTGTCTTTGTTACCTAAAAGTTAATACAATTCAATTTACCGTTAAGACTTGAATATGATATAGTAATTATGATACAATTTATTAATTAGTTTGAACTCTGACCTCTTCAAAAATCCTATAGTTATAAGAATACTCATCATGTCCCAACATTACAACTCCATTTTTGAAATTCTTCAAAGTCCACACAAGTCCTGTGTACAATCCTCTCAATCTACTCTCGTCATCTTCTGTAGTTAACGATAAGAAATCAGTCAACATATCGTTTTCAAGATGCTCATGGACTTGAAGTAAAATATAAGAAACTCCAAAACGCTTTAAGCGTTTTTCAACGTTTTTCAAATGCAAAGACATAAGTGTATCCGTTTTCTTTATTTTTTCTGTCTCTTCTGCCTCTGGAATATTTTGAAGTGCAAAAATTTAAAATCCGGGACTTATTTAAATTTTTCAAAATCTTAAGCGTTATTTTTTAGAAAAATACAACCGACAGGATTACACTTACCTTCATAATCATCATCTTCAGGCCAAGGAGACGACCGGACTTTTTCCTTAATTCCAAAATCATCATAAGTAGTTGTGCTAACGATAATCCAAATCGCTTTATCTCTTACGGGATACAAAGCTTGACCAATTTTGGTTAAAACAGCCGGTTGGACCAAATTGTACTTTGTAGTTGATATAAAAATAACCTTTTCTTCCTTTTTCACAAGTGACTCATGTACCGTTCCGTAGACATAAGATGACAAATTTTTAGTATCAAAAGCAGACGCTTTCCAAAGTTCAAAAGGTCTTTTTCCCAAATGACCGTTTTCCATGGTATAAGTGTATAATATAGTGGATACGATTCCTAAATAAAACGCTATTGACTTCAAAATAACATTTTGTTGCCGATTCACACTCCATTTAGAACTCTCAGCTTTGCACACTCCAATAAAACAAAGTATAAGACCGAATAGCAAAAGAAATATAAATAAGTCGAATAGAATCGGATTATACTCTTCTGTTTTAAGCATTTTTTATCCGAAATTAAATAAATTAAATTAAAACAAGTGAATTATAAATTTTTGAAAGAAAAATCACATTTCATAAAGATTGATTTGAAAGAAGAAGAGCTACCCATACGCATATTCCAAAGGTATAGGAAATTCTTGGAATTCAAAGTTCAAAGACTCTGACTAACACTTGACATGACCTCAAATAACCGCTCCTGCTGCGTCCATGTCAAATGACATAATTCGATGACCTGCGTAATGACAACCGTTTTATTTAAAACTACAAAACTTACCACTTGCATTTTTGCCAGTTTTTAATGTAATAGAAGAAGACGTTATTAAATCAAAAAATTAATAAAGATTAGATAATATCAATTCAAAAAATGAGAGTAATAATATTTCGAGATTCATTTAATTACAAATCAAAAATACAACAGACATATTAAGAAAATAAGTTTCAAGAAATGTATTTTGCGTATTTTATTGTCATAAGAGAAGAATGAAATTAGCTTAATGACATGATTGAAAAGTTAAATTAAAAAGTAGTATAGTTTAGTGCGCATTTAAGCATCAAGAATTCATTCACTCTTTGTTTTTAACGATAATGAGCCGAACTTTACGTTTTGAAAATGTCTCATAAAGATCTGCCACCTCTGCAACTTCTTTTTTATCGGAGGGACCAACCTTAAATTATTACAAAAATCATTTTTGCATTTAATTTATCATAAAAATAATTTATAAATTGAAGCGTGCTTGTATGTTGCGAGTTCCTTACTACTACAAATCCGGATAATTCTAGAGAAATTAGTTCAGGAGCTTCAACCAGCTTGAGTAAATGGGACTTTCGAAATGGCAAATCATGTCTATCATTTTCTACAGTGCCACAGGATTTAATTACAGCATGACTCAGAGTTAGTGATTGTAAGTCTATAGTAAAAATCAAAAATGTTTGTCAATTTAGTCAATTTGTGCATAACTCAAATTGGGAATGAAAATGTGTTTTTTATGAGAAACTCACTGGGAGTGGTTTTAAGAAACTCGAATCCACTTTTGTATAAATCATCTTTCCAAATCCATTTCCAGTATAGCTCAATTAGATAAATCGGAAAAACAAGAATAATATCCAATCGTTTGAGGTTTTGCATGAGAGATATTTCTTTGCAGACATTTTGAAACCATAAGCTATATTTGAAATCATCGGTAATATCTTTGTCAGCTATGAGTTCCAAGTAGAATTCGGTTAGCTTTGGAAATACCAAATTGATTTTTTTTTAATTGTTTCCGACAAAAATATCCCTTGAAGGTGAATTTCAAACTTTTCTTCATTCCAC
>JAQGAA010003868.1:0-10264 GCA_034696425.1 Isotoma viridis
AGTTTTGCTAGTTCTTCGTACGCCGAAACTCGGGCTTTCCAGTTCTAAACAAAAGAAACAGAACACAGGAAATGAATGAACGATCAATATTACGAATTAATAGTAAGTTATGCAAATAATGATGTCATTAATGTTGAATGTCAATGTAAGGAGTGCAGACAGTGCGATGGGGATAAGGACGATGACAATGACACATATGACTATGACAGGAAAACGGAAACAAAACAAATCAATTCAAATCATATAGTAAATACAACTCTGACAGTGACAGTTAACTGCAATGCACAATGACAATCGGTAGTTGACCGTTCAGTACACAGTTGACAGTGTATCATTGAAATTTTAACATTTAACAACTGACAGTCAGTGTCAAGCCAATTCAAAATTCAAAGTGTATTTAGTCAATCTAGTCAATCATGAATTAAAATGTGAAATGAAAAATACTTACCTTGTGCTGTGCCCTGTCGTCCAGTGACAATTTTGAAAAATCTTGCTCCTCTTCGGCCATGATAAATGATAAAATCAGTTACTGTTACACCAGTTCGTACAAAACACTAAATGCAACGTATTTTCTATTCACGTTACATTCACAATTTCAAATTTTGAATTTTCGAATTTCAAATTAAAAACAAATGTTATTCTTTCCGATCTTTCCAAATTGATTATGAATTGCCCTGTCACCTCTGCTATGACTAATTCACGACTGATTTGTTTGTATTCAATTCTCTCGCAAAAAACCCAACACAACAAATTGAGTTGCCATGACAACTCCACTCGTAACAATTCCCAATTAAAAGCACAAAATAAGTAAAAATTACAAAACAAAGCCGAATCCCTACTCACAGTTAAAAACACCAAAAAATTACAAAAAGTATAAAAAAAGGTAAAAGTAATTTTCAAATTTTGAATATTATCAGAAATTTCTTCAAAATTAAACCAATTTTCAAAATTTTGATTCACTGCATTATTGATTCAATTACAAATTTGGGATTTTGTTCTTCCTTCCGCTGTAATAAAACAATTAATAAATAATTAAAATTAAAGTTCGTTATTATTCGACAAAAAACAATTCCTGATTAAAATAGTATTTTTGTTCTTGTTTTAGAGTTGTACTTACGTGCACTTGATCCTTTGGTTGCTTTGTGTGTACTGACTGATTCTTCTGCTCAGTCCGTGTCAGTTGTTGGTGTGAGTGAATGTTAGAACTTTTCCTTCCTTTTTCTCTTCTAGATTCAACCTTGTTGTTCGTTGCAGTTTTCATGTAAAAATCAGTTCAGAAACAATGTGTAAATTTAGGCGTTTTTATATTTCATGATTAAAAAGACAGGAATTGAATGTGCAAATGATTTTCTTCATTATAAATATTTATGGGTTAACGTTTATTCAGGAATTTTTACGGTTTTTAAGTGCCGTTGACCATTAAAGTTTATGATTTAGACGATTTCTCAGCCTGTCAATTAAAGTGTAAGATTGATGCATGTTTTACAGGGGGAAATGCAGAGGCTAAAGGAAATTAATTGATTTTTAAGCACTTCAATTGTAACCTTATTCTTGACTGAGACTATTGAGGGCTTTGAATCGAATAATTTTTAAAGCGTAGCATGCAGCGTCGTTTTGAACCTTTAAAGATAAATCAATGCTTGTGAGCACACACAAGTGTGTGGTCAGATTAAAGGATTACGCAACTATTTTGGGTTTTTACGATCTAGAGGGCCTCTATATTATATTTGTAAAAAACCTCTAGTAGAAATAGAGGCATATTTTTATCATGGTGAGGCCGAATAAAAATGACAAGGTTTTTGAACGGCCTCTTTCTCTACATTTTGGGGTAAAAGTCAGTCAGTAGCTTCTTTTCTCTGAGTCAGTAGTATGTATATGTACGTGTGGGTTCGATGAGCCGTTGACAGTCTCTTTCTCTTTTCTGGTTCCCTTTTGTAGAATGTGGTCACACGTATAAAGAAAAATCCAATGAAGATCATGCCCGCCATCACTATTCCCACCAATCCAATGCAACCATTTATCAATCTCGGCTGTGATGATAATACTACTGCAATAATGTCTTTGTTCACATTGTTCAGTAGCATATCCTGAAATGGATCGATGAAACCGATGATGAATTTTTATGCATGAATATTATTTATGATATTTTGGTCTAAAGATAAAGCATCGACTATCGACTATATCGTATCGTTTCATGGATGATCTATCCCCAATTAAAAAAATCACATAGAGTTTAAAAATTAAAGATTTAAAAAACTAATTTGTCTTTTAGATAGTCTGAACTTAATCAAATCTTAAGGGCGAAATGTAGAATTATAACTTCAAGTTTGAGGAATCTCTTTTTACAAGTTGATTCGCCCAAGGAAAAAATACAATCGTAATGAAATATTTAAATTAATGATGTATCTATATGAGTACGTTTAGATTAGAATACACTGCAAATTGCTTGGGGGTTTATTGTAATTTGAATTTTAAAAGAAACGAAACAGAAACTTACTTTGGAAAGACTACATATTTTTCATTTCATAAAGCATTGGGGTAAAAAATATGCAAAAGTTGAGATTGAGACAAAAAAAAATTGTACTATATAGCAGCATAATATATGAGAATTCGATTCGGTTTTACGTTTTGGGTTTATGTTTCTCAATTTTATAAAGACATACGACTTTATTGCGTACATTATCATCATCACATCACAAATATACCAAAACAGGTTCAGGCTATTAAAGTTTTTAGAACAAAAACCCGAAAATTTATTTAAATTTTATGCATACAAGTAAATAAAACTACTTATCAAGTTATCAGTACCGCAGAAAAAATTGATGATTCCTTAGCGATCGAATCTTTAAAAATTGTGTGTATTAGAAGCGAAATTTATCCCCCGAAATAGGTGCTTCATGCTTTATCTTTATCTGTTTAGTCAACAGTATAAAATTTCTTGATAGAGTTGCAGAATAATTGACAGTTTAGTATTACACGGGCAATAACAAGGAAATCACACAAAGCTAAACTATTCATTTAGCAAATTGTCTAATAAGGGTGTTTTTCATTTCAAAAATCTAATAACAGAATCGATTGAGTTTGCCTATAATTAGCAAATTACCCATGTATCACAACAAGTCGTGGAAATGCTATTACGCCATAAAAAAATAACAAGTACAGACATTAGTAAGGAAATGCATGTTTTTAAAGTACAAATTACGTAAACGTAATAAATTCATAATAAGTTGATTTGCAGTCATTTGTGTATACCAAATAAGCCAAATATCAACTGGAAGTTTTGCATAACAGTAATTACATACTTACGTAATAAAACTAGTTTCAATTCCTGTCTGTCTACATTAAAATCAACGATTCTTCCAATTATCATTTTCAACTTTATCTTGCATATAATTTCAGCAGATATCTTCTGCTGGAATCTCGAATGTAAAAATACAAAACACTACCTGTACGACCTACCTGGAACCTGGACTTTGTAGCTAAATGCTAAATTTATGTTTCATTTATAAAATTCAATAGGCAATAAGCCATGTGAAAACGTGTGAGTACTTGAGTACAGACAATGGCGGAAGTGGTCCATATAGGTCAATTTGTGTCAATGAAAGAGAAAGCAAAATGTCAAAAACTTTCACTATATGATAAAAATTCCTTAATTGGATTCTCTATATAGTCATATAGCCCCAAAAGGTCATCTGTCCAGGATTCGAGACAGAGTTGTCTGGAAAAGGGTATTTTATTGCGATAATGAGTTTTTCTCTTTTACATTAAACTTCGTGTGTATATATCATGCCTGTTGCGGGACGGTTATGTAACAACTAGGATGACTCGATTTTAGAATAATTTATTTTTAAGTTCCTTTTAGATTTTAAGCCCATACGATCATACAACCCAAAATACATGCGTTAAACAATAGGCCACCTAGAAGCTTCTAAAATTGACAAAAGTGATAAAAACATTTTTTTAATACTTACCTTATGAAAAACTTTATAATATTAATACGACAATAAAATAAAATTGTGTCAATACCGCTACTGTCTGCTGTGTCACTTTTATCATCAAAAACGCCTAAAAAAATTGTCTTCCTTATACATTATGGTTTTATTAAACTAACCTTTCTTTCCTTCAACATCTCTCGCTCTCTCAAAAAAACATTCGACACAAAAGGGCAATCTTTTATTGAAACTGGAAACCTTATGTCATGTCATTTTAATTCTCATTCATTCTGCAAACTCGTTCTTCCAGCAAATAACACGTTACTTCAATTTTACAACATTAAATTCTCCCGAGTTAGTTTTTATTATTGCACGACCTTAAACCTCATTCCAATTGCTGCAATGCAATGCATGCGTGTGTATATAATTTAAGGTATTATTTTACTCATCTTCCAAGTTCCAGGTTTGAAAGGGCCAAGGCTATCTTGTTACTTGAATAGTAGTAGATTATATATTTATTCAGAAGCAAAATACTATATTTTCTTAAAGCTCTTTTATTTAACTACTTTACACATATATATAGCAATGTAGCTGTTTATTGAAATTCAGAATCGCATTACTTAAATTACAATAATATAAGTTGTGTCATCTTCTTATCTTAACTCTTCAAGTATGAAAAACCATCTGCTTGTCTAAATTAATATGATATAAAATATGATTAGTGTCTGCTGGAAGAGGTAACCCAAGAAAGATGTTGCATCGCATGGCTAACTACTACTAATACTACTGATGCTATCAAAACTTCTCAATCACATTCCCATTATTAGAGAAACTTTGGAACTTGAGACTCTAGAAAGACTCTTGAGTTCATAAGATTTTGACTTCGGGTAAGGACTGCTGCTATCTTCTTGAACTAAAATGGATTTTGGATATTATGGGATGATTATTGAATCGAAAAGCAATATGATATTATAAGATTACGAGAATGAGATTAGGGTAGTAGTATGTAAATAGTTTTGGTAAGTATGATAATATTGTATAAAAAATCCCTTCTTTATAAATTTTAATCAGGAAAACGCAGAAGGGTATTTTTGAAAGAAGCATTTTCTGCTTGGATGATGATCAAGTGTGTTAGATAAGATGAATTCTGTTGTTGTCCTAGATTACAACCCGATTACCCTTGCAAGGATAGTAGTAGTTGTGGTTATTTTATCAGTTCCTTCTTGTCTTAAAAGAAGTTTAAGTATCATGCATGCATGCATATGATTATTAAACAAACCTGGAGAATCGAAAACTCGTCCAGCTAGTTTTAATTTAAAGAAATAATCTTTTAAATAAACTTTAACGTTAAAATCCTCGTGTGTTGTCTCAATTCTCAAACCATCTTTACTTTTGATAAACAGTTTACTCTTACTCATACTAAAATCTTTTAGCATTAGCATGTGCATCTACTTGGGAAGTTATAGTAGTAGTAGTTTGTGGTGATATACTTGATCCTGTGGTCAAAGCTTATGAAAAAAATTATTTTTTAAGCAATCTTCATCATATCATCGCTACACTCAGAGAAGAATCTTGATAACCTTTATTTAAGAGTAGTATATCCAAGATAGAAGCCAATGAGAGAATGTATTTTTGAAGGCGTGACATGTCACGGGGCTATTAATTTCTTAAACATCCATTCTACTCTCGGGTCAAAAGGCATCAGTAAGAGAGACAGAGATAACTTATATATTAAAAAGAACGATCTCTAATCTCTCTGTGTAATTTAATCATCACGTCAGTGTTCTTAATATTACACAACCAATTTCTATCATCTCTTCTGTCTCAACTGGCATCCTAAATAAGTCAATCCTCAAGTTTAGTTTTGTGTCAGTAAACTTATTGAAGGACTTTGTAGAAGACGTCTTCAAGAAGTTTTCTTTGATTCTTCATTATGGTTAACGTAATTCGATTTTACAGAACGCCAGGGCTTAGCCCACATATTGAAGCTGATAAATGGAAGGCTATACAAAAACTAACTCCGATTCGAATCAAGGCTATTTCCACAGAGTCGTGCTTCTACGTGGAAACTCAATCTACTCTTACGGACAAGGAAATTCTACAAATTCGATGGATTTTGGCACCTGTGCTGAACCCTGACGTGCTTACTGATGTCAGTCGAATGCCTTTAAGTCCTGATAAGAATTCTTTGTTCATTGAGACTGGACCAAGGTAAGTCTCCTCTTGTTATGCTATGCATGAGCAACAATTAGAATTTATGTTTGAATTAAACAGTTCCAGTTGGGAATTTGCCCATTTTCATGCTTGGAAAAGCTATTATCAAAGACATGTAAACCCATTCATTAAATTAGTAGTTGATTCTGAAACAGTTTGAGGATTTTAAAATTACAATGTGAGACCATGAGTTAGAAACAGTAAGGAGTGCGGTTATTGCATTGGTTAGATTGGTTTGCATCACAGTGCTCTAAAAGGACCAAGTACCAAGTCTTTAAGTATTTTTTGTCCCTATCATACTCACCAAAGAGTCTAAAACCACAATTTACCTCAAAAGGATTTTTATTAGATTACAAGCACTTTACCCTAACGAAATGTCTCATTTGATTAGATCTCCATTTACTCTTTCACAAGCACATGGGAATCTCTTGACTCTCTGAACCTAAATTACATATTGCGAAAGAGATACAAAGAAGCCTTTTATATTACTGTATGGCATTTTCTCATCCAAGTTCCAAACCCAACCTACTTACAACACACTGGTGTTACTTTTACTGATATCATTGTATACATACGGCTTTTTTAGTTTTACCCTGAAGAGAAACTACGAAGCACAAGCATTTGCCACTTTTACATAATATAACTCCCACTTGAGGAAATTGAAAGTCTAAATAAGTAAAAGTTTCTCCCATGAGGAGAGAGAGAGAAGAATCTAGCCTAAAAACCCAGAATCATGCTATACAAAATCTACAATTGTAAAACTTTCCTGAAAGACTGAATCTGCTTTAAACTAGATAGGAACTAGGAAGGTTTAGACAAGGAAATATTAGACTCTAGACTTGCCATTTTTTACTTGAAAAAACTTCACAACAACAGGCTACAGGCATTTTACAACAGTTTGACTTCAACATTCATTTCCAACTAAAAGAGTCTTTTACACAGTCAACAGTGTTTAATGCCAATCTGTATGCATCCTGCATTCTAAAATGCTTTAAGAGTATCAGAGCATGTATACATATTATGTAATATTGGAAGAAGTAGTAGTACGTTGACGATGATAAAAAAATATGCTTTCTCTCTAGGCTAAATTTCTCCACTGCTTTCTCCACAAATGCAGTCTCCATTTTCAATGCAGTTGGACTCAGCAAGGTCACTCGGGTTGAGATTTCAACTCGATACCTTATTCGGTTTGAAGATACTCCAACCACTACTGAAGTTCTTCAAGAAATTGAGGAAAATGTGAGAATACAATTAAAATGTATTTATTATTTAATTAATACAAATGAATGAAATGTAGAGTATTAAGTTATAAATTGACAGACTATAGTGAATTACTATTTTCAAATTGTAAATCGAAACCTCATGTCATTTTTTAATCATGTCATAACTCTAATGACAAATTAGTATTAATAACAGACATTATTCGATTTTTTATGTGAGTTTTTAATGCTCTTAAAGTAACCAAACACTTGCTTGCTTATTCTTTCAAGGACAATATGGAAATGTGTTGTAATTTACATTGACATTATTTTTACACGTTTGATATTTAAGACCGTGTAAAAACAGACGCAGAGAGACATTTTTGTTTGATCAGGCTTTGTTTTTAATGTTAATTTATTGGATATCCATAATCATGAATGATATTCTTAATAATGTGCTTTTTGTCTCCGTGCGTCATGTATTTATAGGTTGTAGCTGCACTGCATGACAAGATGACTCAATGCCGTTACCTGGAGCCTTTGAGAAGTTTCCAACTGGATAAAAAGCCAGAGCCATGGTATGAAGTTGATATTGTGGGGAAAGGACGAGCTGCTTTGGAGCAAGTTAATGACCACTTGGGTAAGTTTTAGCTTGGCTTTAATGATTTACAACACGAAACTTTAGTCATATTCATGTATTGTATGAAATACATCTAGGAATGCATGGCATATTGGTAAAGTTGAATGAAATTATGATAAAACATGTAAGTATTAGTTTTTGAATGAGTCATGCATAGAATGCATTTTGAGTGTGTATGAGTGAAAAGAGAGTAAAAGTTGAACACATTGCTTTTTATGATGCGTGTTAGTTTGCTTACTTTTGGGATGAAATCAACTGAAAATGTTACGCTCGGGCATGGTTTTAAAATATAATTAAAGTAGGGCATTTTGTTAAAGATTAGGATTTTAGGTATTTTTTAATACAATTGCATGTAATTTTGTATACTCTTACTCATACTAAGCCAAGGTTCTTATTTAGGACTTTGAGACTCTTGAGAATTTAAGGAATGTGTTTAAAAAATATAACTAGTTTGAATATGCTAGAGGTTGATAAAAAACAACAAGACTTGGGTTAACGCAATAACTTAGTTTGATAAAAAATGGTTTGTAATTTTTTATTGATTTGGCACATATTTCACACCTGCTGGAGTACTCTTAGAAAATAAAAAGTTATTATGCTCACACTTGCTGCATTGTAATAAGATGTTTTTGAACGGAAATCGATGCTTTTGTAGGGTCAGTAAGTGTGTGGATTTAGGATAATATTATTCTTAAGGATTGTTATAAATGTGTTGGAGATTATGGGACATTCAATATTTATAGCTTGGATCTATTCATTAAAATTCACAAATTCAGGTTAGTATGGTAGTTCTTTAGGTCATTTTGTGTATATTTTTTTGGGTCAAATGCTTTCAGTTGGGCTGAAAGGCAATTGAAATTTACTTATTAAAATGTATATTGAAATGGAGTTAAAGAAAAGGAAGTTAAAAATTTCATATTCAGCCAAAATTTCTACTGATGTTTACTGGAATGTCGAAATAATAAAATCTACACAAATGTATAAGAACAAGCAAAATTTAGCCTAAAGTAACCTCTATTCTATTAATGGGAAAGCTTACACGAAAAAATTGCTTATTAATGATAGCAAACAGGCAATCTTTTCTGGTCTTAGCCCTCGTAAACATTCATTTTTTAAGAAAATTGCTTTTTTCACCATAATATTTATTTTTTCGTGCTGTATTCGAGAAAGATTACATGATACAGCAGACTTTTTTGTCAAGTTTGGTACAAAAGTCTATAAATCTTTCTTCCTTACCCGAGCTGCTTCTGTAAACATCCCATTCAATCTTAACTTATTCATGAAAACAATGAAAAGTGATTCTATCTATCTGGATAGGTTTCATACGATTTACTATAAGGAGAAAGTTGCCTTTTTGAATTGACTTTCAGTTGATAATAACAATGCTCACCTAATGGATGAAAGTTATGAAAATCAATAATTCATATAAAAAACTCCATTAAGCTATCCAAAAATACAGATCTAGTCATACCACCACTAGTAGTACTTTTTGGTATGAAATGGCTAATATTTGTAATAGATGCTAGAGAATAAAATAACACCTGCTTTTCCACTGCCTCAGTAGTTTTCAGCGACCATGGACTGATATTGGCTTGGGTTAAAATCAGAATCTAGAGCGAAAGCCAAAAAGCTCAAATAAATCCACAGCTTTATCAATATTCCATACAAGTAGAGTCCAGCGTTTGGGTAGGAACCTACTGTGACAGAATACAATTACTATTCTCATAGTTCTGTTTCTATCTAATGGATTTTGTAGCAAAAAAGTGTTGTATCAAACATTCCGTTTCTGAAGATAATAATGCCTGCATGCGGAAAAGTACTAGGCAAAGTTAGAATAATACACAAGAGTGGATTTGATGGCTGGAATGATTCCTCATGGCAAACTTTTCAGATCTGGAAATGAAAATGTCTTTTCTTTTATACTTTTCTTCTAGGATTGGCTTTTGACGACTGGGATTTGAACTATTATACCGAACTTTTTAAGAATAAGTTGAAAAGAAACCCTACCAGTGTGGAATGCTTTGACCTGGCTCAATCCAATAGTGAACATAGTCGTCACTGGTTTTTTAAAGTAAGTTTAAGTGTTTTCGGTCATCTAGTAGTTAAGCCTATTGGCTATAGCTATTGACAAAAATTGGATAAGATGGATGATAAATGGATGATTATTTACATTGATTTACCATCAAGATAGATTTTTAAAAGATTGACTTTTTTATATCAAAATGCATTGCATCATCATCATCACAATGAACTTTTAAAAGCCAATTGTCCTTCGTATG
>JAQGAA010003869.1:0-10262 GCA_034696425.1 Isotoma viridis
TTCTTAGTTAACAATGTATCGATAATGATCTTTAGCTTTGAAAAACAATTCTTCGTGTATAAAACACCGCTGAATCCCCAGGTGAAAACATCAGTTCTTACTTATCCTCCCGATAAAAAACATTTTATTAAGCTTCTTCCAGCTAATAAAACTTAACTCCAGAAATCTCCAGAAATCTCCAGAAACTTACCAGTTTAAAAAAAACTTAAAATTTCCGAAATGGCAAAGTTTTTCGTTATCGCCCTGATCGCCGCTTACATCGCTGTAGCAGCTGCTTTTGACGATGCAGTCAACGATCCAAACGACGTAGGCAGTTCCAAGTCAAGAAGAGATTTGGGGCTTGGAGTCGGGGCCGTGGGGGTCGGAGGGGTCGGTCATGGTCATAGTTCAGGTGTTACTACTCAACATACCTCATCTATCCAATATGGAAATCGAGGATACTACGGAGGTCTAGGTGTCGGAGCACTTGGACTTCATGGAATTCATGGACATGGTCTAGGTCACCACGGACCTATTGGGTATGGTGGTCTAGGATATGCTTACCCTGGAGTCGGACTTGCTTACGGTGGATACCCCTATGGTGAGTTAATTTATTTTTAATTACTCTGATATTCTTTAAAATCTTAAAATAAACTCTGTATAAGAAATTAAAATTTGTTTTTTCTTGTCCCTCTAGCTTATGGCTATGGTCATGGTCTTCACGGATGAATATAAGAATTATCTTAACACCCTGACGTGTACAAGGATATTTTTGCAAGAGAAACCTTAAAATCTTCTTTTAAAGAACAAACTTCTTAAAAATATCTTATAAAATTTAGTTTAAGTTAGCTTTCAAAAAGATTAATGTATGTTTTTTTTAGTATTTTACTTGTAGTATTCTACTTTAAAAGTCTGAATATAACCTGCCTAGATATAAGTGAATACGCTTTTTTGATTCTCTGGGAGAAACCATTTCCATTTTAAAAAGATGCAAAATTTAATGACATTTTCAAATTTTACTGATTTGTTTATAAAGATGCTAAATTTAATGTTAAATGTGATTTGTGTATTAGTTAAAGCCTCATGTTTTGTTGTAGTCATTATATAGTATAAATAAAACGTAAACTACAAAAGATAAAAAATGAAAATGCATTTTACTACATTGTTTACTCACACTGCACTCATTATATAAGTTAGTGGATTTCCCAAGGAATTCCTAAGTATTGAAATGAAAGCGTTCATGCATAGAAC
Source organism: Isotoma viridis (assembly GCA_034696425.1). Lineage (NCBI taxonomy): Eukaryota > Metazoa > Arthropoda > Collembola > Entomobryomorpha > Isotomidae > Isotoma > Isotoma viridis. The sequence goes on from JAQGAA010003869.1 coordinate 1,231, forward strand.
ATTAAATTCATATTGCAGTTTTATGATGATTCTTCACTTATTAAAGCATTTTTATTTGCTTCGCTGAACCCACCATCCTCTAAATACTTCCTTTTTTAAAGTAATTTGTTTCAAAAATAATTAGATACATTTGAAAGTATAGACTTATTATGAAATGCTATGAATTATAGACGTAATTATGAAAACGCAACCTTTCATAAAACTTCATTTCCTTTGAAATCATCCTTTGTAGTGAAACTGCCAATATCATCCTTAAACTATTTCAATATTTTAAAATTCTTTAAAACGAGTCCATATAGTACATATAATAATATGTTTAATCCTGCTGAAATAACTAGATTAATAGGCCAGTGGTCAGTTGGACTACAGTCATTTGAGCGAAATTTTCAGTCATTTCGACGAATGACTTTTTTGAAAGTCGGCCAGTTGGACGAAAAACTAAATTGGATTTTCGTCTTAAGAGTTACCCTCAAAATTTGCACTTTCATCAACAAAATCGTCATTTCAGATTTTTAAGTTCTAAATTTTGGAATTAGGCTGCTCTCGTGCTGGATGCTATATTCCATATTTTCAAACTAATAATATCAATATAGATTTAATTCTTTAAAAACATAAGCAAGAATATTAAGATTTGTCAAGGACAAATAATTTTAACAGAGTAGAAGTTCTAGGAGTAAGAAATGTGAAAATGTAAAAATATTGAATTTTAGTTTAAGATAAGAGATCCTTTTATATTTGTTTTTAGTTTAATTTCATACTCCAAAGTATTTTTTTAAATCTTTCACATGAAAACCCTTCGCTCCCTTTATCTGGTCAACTAATTCGAATTCGGAAACCCAAACCTATGTTAAGGTAACAGTTTCACTCTGTCCTTTCTCTCTCCCTTGCAAGATACATGAGTTCAAGCAACCCGTTCTTGTTTCTTTTATCTATTTTAAAAACTTAGTTTTTAGAAAATTCTATTTCATAAACATATTTATTTGCAGTTATTATTTAAACAATTAAAACAAATTTATTATTTACAAAATATTTCAATAGTCTAAAACAATGATATTCATATTATTCATATAATTATCATCATCGGGTCATAACATAATTTGAAACTTAGAACGGTAGGTTATAACAACACTTGAATAGTATCAATTCTGCTTTACTCGCATAATCATGGCTTTTAGTTACGTAGCACAAAGCTAAGATAACCGAAGGTAACCTTATTAAGCTACAACAAAGAAAATAGGGAGGATGTATCTGCTAAAGCCTGAAGGAGTGTTTACTCATAATTAATTTGTTATTCTTCCTGAACATGTTTATTTTCCTTGTTTTGCATTTTTTGATGATGAGGGAGATTTTGGTTCAGTTAAAAAAATCATAAAAAATCCCAGTCGGCCCGAACTAAGATTCTGCTAAAATTTCTAATAATACTAAAAATTTTACTTCAACGTATAAAAATCAATCACTAATTAATCTGAAAAGTTTTAAGAATAATCCCCGTAACACTTTAGTAATTACTCAGCAGTCCAATTGAATCTAAAACCAAATTTAGCTTTTTTTAGCTACCTACGAAAATGTATTGTTGGCTTTCTGAACCTGACAATAACAAACAATTTATCAATTCAATCACTACCACTCATTAGAAATTCCCAAGAAAAATACAAAACAATAATAGCTCATCGACTTCCTGATCCAAACCCCTTGTAGTATTAATTGTTTTCAGTTTGCACAACAATTACGATATCATTTTTTGCATTTTTAGATGGATAATCAAACTACATTCAATAATATCATAATTAGCATAAAGCACATAGGCACCCTGTACAATCCAGCGAGCCCAGTATTAACTATTATAAAAAAAGAGGTACCGAAAACTTTATCCTTTTTGGAAGTTAATTTTTCTTAGTTAACAATGTATCGATAATGATCTTTAGCTTTGAAAAACAATTCTTCGTGTATAAAACACCGCTGAATCTCCAGGTGAAAACATCAGTTCTAACTAATCCTCCCGATAAATACCATTTTATCAAGCTTCTTCCAGCTAATAAAACTTAACTCCAGAAATCTCCAGAAATCTCCAGAAACTTACCAGTTTAAAAAAAACTTAAAATTTCCGAAATGGCAAAGTTTTTTGTTATCGCCCTGATCATCGCTTACATCGCTGTTGCGGCTGCTTCAACCGAAGCAGTCAACGATCCAAACGACATAGGGAGTTCCAAGTCAAGAAGAGATGTGGGGCTTGGGGTCGGGGCCGTCGGGGTCGGAGTCGGGGGCCATGGTCATCGTTCTTCTGGTCATACTACTCATCATACCTCATCTTACCATAACGAAGGAGGGTATTTTGGAGGTCTTGGCGTTGGTGGTTTTGGACTAGGGCACCATGGACTAAAGCACGTTCACGACAAACTAGGTCACGAAAAATTAGGGCACCACAAATTAGGGCACCATGGACTAGGTCATGGACTAGGTCATCACCCAGGAGTAGGAGGACTTCATGGATACCCCTATTGTGAGTACAATATTTTTAATTACTTTGATATTCTTTAAAATTTTAAAATAAACTTTACATAATAAATTAAAATTTGTTTTTTATTTGTCCAACTAGCTTACGGATATGGTCTTCACGGATGAAGACAAGCAGTCTTAACACCCTGACGTGTACAAGGCAAGAGAAACTTCAAAATCTTGTTTCTTTTAATTTTTGTATGTTTTTTTTATTATTTTACTTCTTTTGTTCTACTTTTAAAGTCTGAATATAAGCTGCCTAGTTATAAGTGAATGCGTTTTTTTGATTCTCTGTGAGAAACCATTTCCAATTTAAAAATATGCTAAATTTATAGAAATTTACCAATTTTACCGATTTGTTTATAAAGATGCAAAATTTAATAAAATTTCAAATTTTACAGATTTGTTTATAAAGATGCTAAATTTACAGAAATTTACCAATTTTACCGATTTGTTTATAAAGATGCAAAATTTAATGAAATTTAAAATTTTACAGGTTTGTTTATAAAGATCCAAAATTTAATGAAATTTCCAATTTCCCAGATTTGTTTACAAAGATTCTAAATTTAATGTAAGATGTGATTTGTTTATTAGTTAAAACCTCATGTTTTGTTGTAGTCATTATAAAGTATAAATAAAACGTAAACTTCAAAAGATAAAAAATGCATTTACTTCATTGTTTACTTACACTGCACTCATTATATAAGCTAGAGGATTTCCCAAGGAATTCCTAAGTATAGAAATGAAAGCATTCATGCATAGAATATTAATTGCATGTATTCCATATTACGATGTCTTCACTTATTAAAGCATTTTTATTTGCTACGCTGAGCCCACTACCCGTTAAACGGTTCTCTTTAAAAGTAATTTCACTAAGGAATTACTCAAGATCAGGAGATTACTGATGATAATTGTGAAACTTGCCCAATCTTAAAATTGCTTTACCTCTGAAATTATCCTTGGTATTTAACAATGCTTATTTTTTGTAATGTAATTATCAATATATTTTAACATCCTTAAAATCTTTTTAACATTTTAAAATTCTTAAAAAGAAGCACATATAATAAAAATACGTATAATTCTGCTAAACAACTGGATTAATCTAATAACGCCTAAGAAAGTCAAGTTTTTGGGAAAGACCTTTCTTTGATTTACATATGGTAACGGGTAATAATGAAAAAATGATTTAAATTTTATGCTTCCATTCCATAAAGAAATTTCCCATCGTTTATCTATCTACATATTTCAAAAATCTTTTTGCTGTGTGATCGTATTGAGTTGAGTTAAATTAAACATTTTGTTTAGCCCTATTTGGACCGATCAACATATACTATTGGTTACAAGCATGGTAAAAGTAAAATACAACACTTTCAAGTCTTATTGTAATGAAATTACTAAATTCCTTTCTACATCCAAACTAAAATTGAAAACTTTAAAAACGGAATCTGATAAGTTGTACCGAAATGCATTTTATATTCAATGTACGTATTTTATTCCCATGTTTTTAAACCCATTCGGATTGCCAGGTAAGTATGACAAAGAAGAGAGTAAATAATGATTACAAATAGATTTTCAATACATTTTTATTTTTCTTATATATTAATTACAACAAAATGTGTTGCTTTAACTAAAACACGAATAATATTCAAAAATTTATTATTTTCTTATTTTCTTAAACTATATTTATGCTTTATTCAGTGATTTGGAAAACTTTTATGAAGTAAAATGGAATAAGCGCATCGTAAGGCAAATTATATTATTTATACTTTTTAAGTAAATGCTCCTTCAATACTCAAAGCCTATATTTTTTTACAAAACCAACACACACGAAAAAATTAAAAGAAATTGTAAGTAGATTTTTAGGAAACGAGATTTCAGGGTTTTCTTGCAAAAAAGCTTCTTCGGTCCATCCTCGTATAGAATCATTGTGTTAAGAAAATAGTCTTATTTAAAATCCATATCCAAGGCCGCTAACTCGTTGGACACCTTAGGAAACAAAGAAACATTCAAATTAGAATTTCTGATGCAAATATTTCTTAAAATTTTAAAAAGTAAATCTAAGTATTTAAAAAAATGAACTCACCAACCCCATTCCCGCAAATTAGTAAGATGAGGTCAATTGTTGAGTATGTCTCTGTCCTTGAAGAGACCCTAACCCCCCACCAACCGCAGTCCATCTTCTGGATCGATCATTTGCTTTCTCTTTAGACTCTTCTGATTTTGATTTGTCATCCAAATCATGTTGACCAATGTCCCATCTTCTTGATCGTACATGTCCATAATCTTCTTTAATCTTTTCTTCTGCGTCCTCCTGAGTAGAGGCAAGACCAATGCAAATCGCGACCAAGAAATAAATACAAAACTTGGCCATTTCTGTATAATTCAAGTGTCTTTAAACATTGGGAAGTTTCTTTGAGTTTGAGAAGTTTGTTTAGTTGGGATAAGTTGTCAAATTATTTTGATAGGAAGGATGAGTTAGAACTTATGATATTACAGAAATTCAACGACGTTTTATACACATGAAGAAATTTTTAGGGCTATAAAAGTAATGATGATGAGGATTGTTATCGATAGGTTGTTAAATCAGAACATATTGATAACATTATTCCTGTCATAAGACTGGGTTCACCTTCGTTCCTTTCTCCTAATCAGATTTAAGATAATGTGCTTTATGCTTAAGATTCGGATTATTAAAAATTATGCTAGTAATGATAATCTTTAGAAAATGTATGCATTTTAAATAAAAGCAACCGAATTTGATTAATTGTGGCAGAATCTATATTATATTTAATAGATTTGCATTTTGTTCCCATGTTTTTAAACCCAGTCGGATTGTCGAATGAATGAAGGAAAGAATGGTGAAAGAGTAAATACTAATTTTAAAATACATTTTTAAAGTTTTATATATTTATTAATTTCAAAAAACAGTGGCGCTTCGGGTAATTTACGAATCATACTCAAAAACTATATTTTTATGAGATATTGTGTGATTTGAAAAAAATTTTTCAAGTGAAATCGAATAAACGTATAAGGCAGTACATATTATTCATCCTTTTGAAGGAAATGCTCTTTCAAAAATAAAAGCTATAATTTTGGAAAACCAACACACACAAAAATTAAAAGAAATTGTAAGAAGTAGATTTTTTAGGAAACGAGATTTCAAGGGTTTCTTGCAAAAAACTTCGGCCCATTCTCGTATACATCATTAAGATATTATGTCACACTTAATAATATCCATATCCAAGACCCCCAACTCGTTGGATTCCTTAATGAAACAAAGAAACATTCAAATTATAATTTCTAATGTAAAAATTCATTAAAATTTGAGTATTTTTATGAAGAAATTTAAACTTACCAACTGGGACTCCATAACTTAGCTGTCCAACACCCGGGTAAGCTCCATAACCTCTAAGGCCACTGTATCCAAGATTGTTATACCCCCCAATGTTGTTATACCCAAGACCATTGATACCATAGCTGCCAACTCCGAGTGGAGAATGGTGTGGAATAGCCACTCCCCCGTAGTATCCTCCAATACCCCCAGATTGGTAAGATGAGGTCAATTGCTGAGTATGTCGCTGTCCTTGAAGAGACCCTAAGCCCCCACCAACCGCTGTATATCTTCTGGATCGTCCTTCTTTTTTTTCTTCTCGAGACTCTTTTTCTTCCTCCGCCTGAGCAGTGGCAAGACCAATGCAAACCGCGACGAGGAAAATAACGAAAAGCTTAGCCATTTCTGTATAATTCAAGTATTTTAAAAACTTTGGGAAATTTCTTTGAATTTGAGAAGTTTGTTTAGTTGGTTTAAGCTTTCAAATGATTTTGATAGGAAGGATGAGTTAGAACTGATGATATGACAGAAATTCAACGACGTTTTATACAGATGGAAGAAAAAACTATTAAGACAGAAACTAGAAAGAATTAGAAGAATTTTTAAGGTTGTAAAAGTGAAGATGGTTATTAAGGTTATAAAAGTGATGATTGCTATCGATACATTGTTAAATCAGAACATACAGATAACGTCATCCTGTCATAAGACTGGGTTCAACTTAATTGCTTACTGCTAATTAGATTTAAGGTAATGTGCTTTATGGTTAGGATTCGGATGTCGCAGTAAAATAAAATTTTATACTCTTGAAATACCTTCTTTAAAATGGTAGAGAAGAGATTTAAAAGTACCTTAGTATTTATTTTTCAAAGCTTTTTCTCCATTTTGTAGAAGAAAAAATGTTTTTAATGCATTAAATGGACGGAAATCTAAAATAATTAAAAGAAGGAACACGGACAGTCAGTTCTGATTATTATTACAGATGTAAAGATTTTCGGTAATAAAAATACTAGCAGAATTCTTGTGTTTAGAATTTGGCAGTAATAGGTTTTTGAAAGGGAATTGATGAGAAACAAAAGTCTCAATAATTTTACATAAAATACTTGTTTTAAGAAATATTGTTTTTTTTAATTTTAGATTTTGTAAAGTATTCAAAATCTACAAATATTTCAAAACATGAATTCTAAAAAATTTAGTAATCAAATATTTCTAAAAGATGCACAAAATTATAAAAAATAATTATTAATTTTTAATATTTTAAGAAATTGCAGGAAGCATCTCTTGAATATTTTAATATGTATTAGCTGCAAATATTGCCTGTAATTTAATACCTGAACAAAACTTTTGCAATCTCCTTCATTACTAACAAAATTTCTTAAAAGTGATGTTATTCATTCCTACACAGTAAAAATGTACATAAACATTTCCAGCGAAAGTTAAATCACTACACTAATTTAAAAATTAGTTGAAAACGAATCGTACTTTAGAATAAATCTGAATTTTTCTCAACTGAATTGTTTCGAATTAATTTTTTTAATTGCATAAACTCTGCCAAAAACGTTACCTAATAAATGATAAAACTTTCCATTCCCTTATTATTATCAACAATTCAAAACGTAATAACAAAAGCTAAAAAGAAATAAAACATCTCCAGAAATAACAAAATCATTACATTTAATATTTTAGATTCTTGGCAGCTATTGTTAGCTTTTTAGCTTCACATACTGGCTATTATCAGTTGAACCATGACTTCAACACGTAGGCCAAAAGATGAGCAGTGCCAACAATAAATTAGAGAAAAACAAATTAAAGCCATGAAACAAAGGATAAAGTGATTATAAAATTGCATTCAGACACTTCTAGAACTATCAACTACTTTTTAAGTATAAAAGTTAAACCATGTTTTATCCGCGTATCTTATCTATTTCAGTCTCTTACTTGTAATTTACAATTAAATTATCATCTAGTATCTAACCTTGTGTAATTAATGACCTAAACATTGTGTCCATGAATCCTAAAGTCGCAGTAAACAAGAAAAACAACAAATGTAATACAACCCGGGGAGTTCCCTGAGAATTTCTTGCACAATTTTCGTACTTCGACAAAAACAAAAAGACAACAAGACAACTAGTTCAACTCTAACCATCCAAATCATTCATAACAAAGCTTATGAATGATAGTATGAAAATGTACACTTAAAGAGTAAACATTGCCTCTGGTCAAGTGCAAAAGGCCAGGCCACTATAAGGAAAAATGAATAATCGCAATGGCTTCTGTTTCTTGACCTTGTACAGCATTTTGCAGTTTGTAGGCATACGATTTTTAAAATACCATCTGAAAGTAAGTCTTAGTCGTAATCATAATTAGGTAATTCATATACTTCCAGTTTAAGTATTTAGCATTTATCAAGACATGTTATTCTATCTGGAATTAAAAACTCTTCCAGTGTCTCAATACAAATCTGAAACTAACTTTTCTTTTGTCAGTCTACAGTTTCATCCTAATAGATTGGCATATACCGACTGTTTAGATACCGAAATATTCTACTTTATGCTAATTTCAACATTCAAACTTAAAAATGGCATTGATTTCTCAAAGAAGCTTGTATTTCTCTTAGTTTAAAAAATACATGCTCTTTAGACGTCACCTATTTCGAAAAAAATGCATGCAAAAATTTTGTAAAGTAATAATACAACAGTCTATAATCAATATTATACGTCCTATATTATACTAGTAAAGTCATAAATTCCAAAGTTTGTACCTTCAGTGCTTATAAAGTGTTTCCATAAAAAAAATTACACTAAACTTTCTTTACTTCTTTGTTGAGTTATTAAAATAATAACAATCGTTTTCAGGAAATCAATTGCACTTGGTGAATTCTAATTACAACAATTCATCATAATAAAAAAATTAGATTTCCTCTGGTATGGAAGAGCAATACTAAATTTCTTCTCACAACAAATAATATAATTGTTGAATTTAATTCTCTTTCTTGAAATAAATATAGTCATGTTCTCATACATTTTTATTTGCAATATTGCATTGCATTCACGTTTCCATATTATTATATTGCATTCATAACCTAGCCTAACTTATTATATTCCTATAATTTATTCATTCTTAGCAACATTTCTTTTAAAAATTATGATTTAAAAAAATCGTATGCCTACAAACTGCAAAATGCTGTACAAGGTCAAGAAACAGAAGC
>JAQGAA010003870.1:0-10261 GCA_034696425.1 Isotoma viridis
CCGATTTCTAAAATATGAGTTGCGGTATGAAATTCCGGTTTTCACATGGAATTACCCCCAGATAATTAAAAACAATCAATCAGGAATGATTTCTTCGAGTTGAATCGTCGTCGTTCAGCACTTATTTCACACCATTTTAATTATCAGATTTACATTTTTATAAAATTCTTACAAATTTAAAAAACTAAATATTGTATGCCGATAGCGCTTTCTCAAAAAAGAGACCCGCAAATACATTTATAATGTGATTTCAACAACAAAATTCTGTATTATAAATGGAAAAGTTCCAGTCAATCATCTCATCACGTTTTGCCTAGATGTAGATCATTAATCAGTACAGCAGGGTACTTGATGGTTTTGCAACTAATAAGAACTTTTTAAAAGTATTGATTGAAAATTTTATTAGTTAAAAACCAAAAACGTCCCCTTTGTAATGCTACTTTTTTCATGACATTAAAAGTTAAAATGTGTACCAAAAAACAGTTACCTATTCAAACTATTACAGACTCCAGACAAGCAAAAATGTGTCCCCAAACCACTTTTTTTGCAATTTTTAACAACTACACTCATCACCAGAAAATAGGAAACAAAATCGGGAAAATTCTTTTATAATATCTTATTAGATTAAAATTAGGGAAAGGTTAAATGAATTTTCGAATTTCTTTTTCCATGTTCAAAAATGTAGAGAAACCAAACAAATCTTTTCGGTATTTCAGAGGTAGTCGTCTAGAAATGCTCACTGTTAAATATGAAAACTAAAATAAATGAAAAGAAAGACGTTTTTAGTTTAAAAAAGGCTAGGGAAAAACAACTACCCCCAAATTGAAACGTTCAAACGATAAATTTAAACATTTGCCTTGGCCGTGTGGTTAAATTACTTCCTAGTTACATTAAATAAACAACATTGAATAAAAAGTTGACGGATTTAGGTTTGAAAACGATAAAATTGTGACCGGTTGAACAAAAATATAAAAATTTTGTGTTGATTTAGTGCGTCAGTCTCTATCGATCTCTTTGGAGTTTTTAACTGTAACTCTGCTCTCATCCAAGAGCTTCCAGTTGCTCTTACTCTCTCTTCGAGAAAACAACCCTTCTTAGCGTCCGGCAAACACTCTTCAACCCGAACTCGAGCCACATTTCGCTTACATTTATAAGAAAACTCATCTTCCTTTTAGTGGCAAATGCCCTATCCCCCTGTATTATCCTTCGAACACTTCAAAATATCAACAAACAAAAAATCCTAAAGAAGGAATAAAAACAGAGGAAACCATAAAATCCAACTCCAGTTTACTACCGTTTGACTCCATATACAACTTAAAGTTTAAAGTCGTTTGGAAAATTTCTATCCTAATTTGTCTCACTTTCGTTAGAGACCATACACATCACATCCCTAAATATCTAGTCATCTGATTTTTAGACTACTTTTATAGATTCTCATTGGTACCTAAAAATAATTTTCATTGAAGTAGTCATATTCATTGGTTTTTGACATTAATTTTTTACTCAACGTTAGAGTTTGAATTGCTAGTAAAGGAGTTATAAGAGCTGCTTTTTTCCAAAAAGTTTTAAAAATTATAGGGAGTTCTCACTTTCCATTCACTTCCTGTCTGGTTTTGACTCGTTGTGGTTTTACAATTTTTAAATTCTCATCAGATTGTGAGTAATCTGGAGGATAAATACGGTTTATGAGGATCTATATAGTTGCTGACATTGAATAATTTTAGCTGAATATCAAAAATCTTCCCTTCACCATACCTAGAAACAAAAAAAAATTGACATTGACCCAAGGAAAATTAATTTTCCAAGATTTGTCTTTTCAAAGTCTTTTTGTGAATTTGTTAAAATAAGCAACATCCTTGGATTAAAGTAAGAACAGAAAATATTCGGACACTTTTTTGCATTTTACTTTACCATACACCGAGACCGGACTCTTTGGCATCGGCATAAGTGTACGTAATAAAAAACTTCCCTCGACATACAGAGGTTTATGGAAGATCGATCCCGTGGATCAAGCGTTCAAGGAAGCAAAGAAGTTCATGTCTTTGTCTCAAAATTTGATAGACCATCTCATCTAAATTCACATCGTTTTTAAAACTCAAATACAAACACTTGTCAATTTTACACAATCCCATCACAGATCAAAATATTTATGCATTAGCTGTTTGAAACCTTATGAATATGTACACCGTCTGTAATAATAAGTATAAGAGCTGTATGTAAGCATCTCGAAAGAAGCATTGGTAGTCTCTCAGTAATTGGTACAAATTTACAAATATGATGATGATAAGGTGTTATACTCACATTTGCGTGAGTAAAACTAAACTATAATCCTAAACTAAATTTCAATAATAAAAATTGAGAGTCTCAGAAGCATTAAATACGAACCCCTATTTACCATTTCATACTTTCAACCAGTTTCGAATGTAGACTGATCCAGTTAAACTAAAATAAACACTTAAGTGCACAAGTTAAAAAAAACTATGCTTCTTGACTGTTCTTAAACTAAAGAATGTGGTGAGTGAGGTGACTTTCTTAAGTGAATTTGCTCGTCATCGCTGTATACGGCTCATCATATAATCAACATCGACATGAATAATAAAACCACCTTTGTGTGGGCTTTCAGTGTTTTAGCGAATTGTTTATAAATAAATAATCAAAAGTATCAAAAATTGTTGTCCTACCTACCTTTTTCTTTATACCCTCACAATGAAAGAATACTGAAAGTGTTTAAGTCAGAAGAATAGTAGGATTTGACCATAATGCTTTGTCCTTTCCGATAATACTTATTTATACTTTGTCTCATGCAAAAGGGAAAAGCAAGCTAGCATTGACTATAAGCTCCGAGTCGAAATGCATATTTTATGTTAACCAAGTTACATGTTCTGTAAGTGTTTTGAATTAGAGAAAAGTAATTCGTAATTTGTTTTATTGCACGTCGTAAAACATTTATAATTCGAAAGCCCAGTGGATACTTCTAGTTAGAGGATAATATATAATTATAGCTTTATAAACCGGCTTTGTATTGTAAGTGACGTTTTTGTTAGTTAAGTGTACAAACAACGGTTATGAACTTTACAAAAAAGTGAGCTTGTGCCGGATGGGGTAAAAAGACTCTTCAACCCAGTTTCACTCACGTTGTGAAATGTTTCATTATTTATGACTGAAATAAAAGTCACTGTTTAAGTGATTATCTTAAAGGTATCTTAGGAATCTAATCCACTCAGCTGGATTTTTCAACTATGACCGTGTACTGTAAAACAGTTAGTAGGAATGTGATGGAGGTGCTCAATGGTCTTAGATGGGTTTTTCTTCTCATGGTTCTCACTGACAGTGGTAAGTTTGTTCCTTGATGCTATTTTGATAAGTACTTAACTATATAAGCTACTTTATAATTCGTCAATTCAAGATCTCGTTTTGCATTATGCTTTTAGATATATAATCAAGTTTCTAAGCAAGAACAGATTAAATAAAGTAAAAATAACATTTGCCTTACTATATACACTATAATTTTATCGTTAATATTTGAGCCCAAAGCTGTAATCCTTGTTCAAATTTCGAATTTGAAACGATGAATATGAAAGATTTAAAATCCTTAGAAAAGGATCGAATCTTCACATATATGTAGATAATCCATGTGTGTTCATAATATAACTGAATTGAACAGATTACGCCCAGTAGCAATTTATTTGAGGCAAGTGCATTTAAAACGATAACTTTTTTTTTCAAAATCTCATAACATTATTATCCCCAACCCCGTTGTCGTAATACAATGTGGCAGGCATGCACTATGTAAGCATTAGAGAGAAATGGATTTATTTGCATTCGTATTTGCTTTTACTGCACTTGCTTGTATAACACGACGTCTCCACGGTTAGACGTCGTGTTGTATAAGTACAAATGCAAAAGCTAGATTATGCACCAAAAGGTGGTTTTTGGCAATCGAAATATTACAAGGTATTGATTTATTCTTGTAAATGAAATTGGAACTTCATGGGAATTAAAAAGAACGATTTTATTTTGAAACAGAACTATTTAAAAAAATAAAACTTAAACCTTTTGAAAAGGTTATAAAGAAACTTAAATAAATTTATTGGTTATAAATTGGGTTACAAGTTTATTTTAATACAAAACTGCGCTTATGTTCGGCGAAATACTGATTGAGAGATACATCTAAACCTGTTCTACAGCATTCCATAAATTGTATTTATTGTTGGTGATTATATTTTTAACAAACTTAAATGTTCGACATCAACAACCAAAAAATAAAATGCATTTAATGCCCGAGCCCGAGTGTACTAAATCTCAGATCACTTGTAAACTTTAAAGCATATGGTGTTGACATGTGGGAGCAAGCCGACTCAAGTAAAGGTTAACAACTGGCACATACCATGTAAAACACTTCTTTTCTCAAAAGTCAATGCTGGAAATCAAATCAGTTTCATGTGTATGAGAAACGAAACGAAATGTACATCTCCTGTTGTGATGATATCGTTTCCTTTTCTATATCTCAATCTCCTCCTTTAAATCTCAGAAACTTATACATACAAGATTTTGCATTCATGTTACATCCGTAGTATATTGAAATAGTTTGAACATGATAAAAGTTAAAAATAGGCCATAACAGCATTAACTTAAGGATACAGATGCAACTTTAAAAATCTCAATCTTACATTTTAAATATCCTGTTTGAACAGAAAGCAAACCTTTGGAATTGAGGGTAATTTTCTTCCGTCAGATACACAGGCAAAAAACTTTTTTCGTCACAACAGATGGAAATTATCAGAAATGGGCATCGATCTGCCTTTAAACAACTATTTCGATTCAAGTGCTTCTTAAAATAAAATTACTAATTGCTTAAAATAGTTCATAAATAAAGCGTTTGATTTTGATTTTTTAAATTTTAAATTTAAAAAGATTATATGCTAGAAAGAAACATCGTGTGTATAAATATTCTAATGCTAAGAGTTACATTCAAGCAACTTCTCAATCAGTAGCGCTATGAATAAAACTATGCCAGCTTCATAAATACATCTCGGGGACTTTCTAAATTTGCAAAAATTGTTTAAAAAATTTAGAAGTCTGTAAGGTTTTCTCTTGTCAGCAACAAATGCAGACATTATCTATAAAATTTAACACGTTGTATATGAGATGTACATCATGGCAGCATATCTTTAAGTACACATTATAATCTCGAGGCATGTCGTCTACTTTTATGCGCCTATTTACTTTCTACGCAGATAGACATAAGAGCAAGTATTTTAAGAAGGAAAATGTAGGATGTTTAAGAGGTTTCTCATCAAAACGGTCCGTTATTTTCCATCATTTAAAGTAGTCGGAGAGATAGTTTGAAAGATAAAAGTGCATTTATTTTGTACATCAAGCAAGCAATTGCAGTGAGTTGTTATCATCAAATTGCAAAATACAGTCATGCCAAAAGTGCTCTTGTATAATCATAATGATCTTTAATCTCTATCTGATTTAGATGTTGACAAGACTAACTAACTACTAACATAACGATCCTCTCTTTCCGTGTCTACTAAAAGACGCTTGGCTTAACTAAACATGTAAAACTCTGAATATGCTATGATATGAATGTTGAATTTTAGACTATGACTATACCACCATCTGATCTAACGCTGTTTCATATGATCCCATTACAAATTTCACTCTTTCGTTTTGAACACGATCCACCGAGTTTTCGGTACCGTCCATAAACTTCTTATATTAAAGGCTGACTCGTTATAAAGATACTCAGAGCGTATCAAAATAACTTAACAGCAAATATAACAACAAAATGTTGATGTGGGATAGTATGTCAAAAATTAATAAAACTAATACTAGAGATAAGACAAAATTTGAGTGGAAACTTCTGGGAATATACAACTAATTAATATAACCAATCTCTATTTGTTCTGTAAATGTATCTATAGTTGCCTAGTATATCACACCAATCTGACAACAAATATTTTATAAAAATTTTTAATATACCCGATTTTATGGAGGAATGCTTTTAAGGCTAAAACTACAAAAAGTGCAACCATTCCGTATTTATTAAGAAAACGTGATTACATTTTTCAAGACAAATATCTTTTTTTTTTCACCCCTGTTGTTGATATATTCCAGCTGGTGTAATTGTTTTAATGGGCTTAAGTTATAGTTTTGTACTCAAACAAATTGGATTTTTTATAAGCAATAATTTTGGCTTTCATCAAGCTTTCATACTTGGAAATCTTGTTTCTGTTTATTATTGTTCTGTCAAATTGGCATTCAATTTTAAAGGAAGTTTATGTATTAATTATAAAGTAATTTAAGCTAACAAATAACAATTTATAGCATAGAAATAATAGAACTAACCGTTAGTTTAAACTTTAAAGTTGTAGTTCTATGCATATTTGCAGCAATTGAGAAATAATTGTAGGTGTTGTTTTTCAAAGAATAACAAACTCGCAGATTTTAAAGATTCAGGTTACTGTTTTTAAAATTGTTTTATTAATCGTGAAAGACCTTAATGAAAATATAGACTTATGTTCAAATGTTTAACTATTGTGTAGGTACCTGCAATTATTTTTTTAAATTGTAACGTTTTAGTAACCGAGTGTAAAAAGTTTTATTAAGGCTCCCTGTTGTCTTAACTAGAATTCTCAATTCAGGCAGTTTAAGTAGATGAAGGGTGGCGCTTAGCAAGCAAACTGTATAACAAAACTAGATATTAAACTTGTCTAATTTACTTTAACTTAAGAGTATGAGAGTTGCGGAGATTTAGCTATAATAATAATAATAATAATACCTGGCCAAAGATAAGCTCTTATACATCCATCTCAATTACACAGACTACACTACCGTCATTGTGTGCGTCTGTCAGCTAATATTCAGTTTTAGTTCAGCGTCTCTAACAATAAGATCAAAACCTTTGTCAAACGTGGTCTTTCATATTGTGTTCAGAGGCGATCTTTTCAAAGACTCATCTTCGAGGATATCGCTATCAACTGTTTGAACTCATTCCCTAACGCTTGCCGTAGGTGAAGTACAGTAAGTACTTTGGTAGGGTAGTTCTTCTGATCTTTTCTTATTCATTCTCATTCTACAAATGTTTACTTTTCATTTCTTTCTGAAACGAGAAGAAAAGATCTTTAACCTGATCCCAGCAAAGTTGCAGTTTTTCTTTTTATGTTGTGTAAGCGGCATACGGTTCTATGAAAGATTATGAAACTTTTGGATGTCGAAAAAATGATAGAAAGATGAAAAGAAGTAATATGCTGGCTCAAGTGGCATAATAATATTATATTATTTTCAAAATACCCTTTTATTTTTTAGATCCACTTCTCATTGCGCCTTACTATAGGTATATATTTTTTATGTGGACCTTAGTGTATAGAATTATAGAAGAGCCATGATTTTCTAGACTAGTTTTGCATGCATTAGTTTTTTACCGGAATAGATTCTGGTCACGTTGGCCAAGGCATTATTGGAGAAGATTGTTGAAGATCTCCATTATTTGATGTCTTCGTTTTCTCTTTCCTCTACTTCCATTATCAAATCTACACTTGAAGAATTTTTTCTGTATTCTTTAGAATGAATAGCACAAACCGTCAGTTTTAGTTTCAGACATTCACTGCATGCAGAAAAATGTGAATTACAGTAAGAACCCAGGAGTGAATGTGTTAAGTTACACTTGAAAGTAGAAAATAGAACCTAACTCTGGATAATCCACATATTCAAAAGTGCCTATAGTTTAAATAATACTTCTTCATTTATATTTCCCTAGGCAAAATAAGCGTACGAAATTGCAAAGGGTGTGGAAAAATTAACTTGCGTAAAAAGGATGTATCAAATATTTAAAACCTGATTCGCGAATACATATACATACACAAGAAAACAAAAGTTGGAAAGCTGGTGCATGGTGCATTGAAAATCTTGTTTGGATTTTGAAAGTGCCAAATAAATTAAAATTGGATGTGAATATTGAAATGTAAGCCATAGTGAATAGTAAGTGACGGAAATTCATTAGTGACCCTGAGCAACCCGTAGAATGAGCGTCATATGTTCCTCTTGCAGCAGTGTATAGTGTATATATGGGTGTTAATGCTAATATTATTCATTACAATATGAAATACATACCGTGAGGGGACAATGTGGTATTTAATCAAGAGGAAAAATCATAATATTTTATGAATATTTATTACTATAATATTATTAATATTACAATGGAAAGATTTAAAAAAGGGTTTATATATTTATGTATTAGTTGCTCATATTATTGATATTAATAATTAATTAAATTTAAGTCAATTCATGAACATGTTTTGAGATAAACATATAATTATTAACCCGCCCTTAAATTGTAATTGTGAATGTTTCCTTTTTATGTATACATTTTTACATTTTATGAAAGAACGAAAATTTAAAGATAAATTTCTATCTAACCTTACTTTCAATTTATCATATTTTAGATGGTAATTGTAACTTTTCTAAAATCAAAACTCTTTAAGGCGGGTCGTGGCTCATGGAAACTTTGAAACTCTCCTTTGAAATGTAAAGGCTCACACTGCTTAAACTGTACTGTATAATTGCGTAATTTGAGCTAAGGGAAGACTTTCAATAATAGGATTTTCCACATTCATTTAATAAGTTCGAATGCTGATTACATCAACATTAAAACATGAGACTGACTGTAGCTGTGTTACGATAAAACTTTTTATGAAATATAAAACCGTGTGGATGCAAAAGTGTTTTATTTTGTATATCTTGGAATCGTTTCGAGCAAATGAATTTTTAGGATCAAGGCTGGAAAAGTAGTTTTGATTGCAATGATCATAAAATAAAAAGGTCTATCTAATTATATTGTACATGTAGTACAAAATGTGCTCCATAAACCACTAACAGTTCCTTGCCTGCAAAGATCCATTTGTTCATATAATCTATCACATTGTCAAGTTTTGAATATCAACTACCTAATATTCTGGTCTATATGTCTTAGATGCATTGTATTGTATACTGTTTTTTTTACCTTACTCAACCAATTGGTAAAGATAATATCTCACTCGACTTAAGGAACTATACTACCTCTATGAAACTTAAATTCATTTAAATATAAAGATTATTATGCATCATTATTATTAATTCATAAAAAGTACCTTAATATTTTATATAGGCACGAAAAAACCTTCAAAAACTTTTCTCCAAGTTCTTTCGTGTATGAGTACCAGTAATAGCGGCCAAGGCAATCGAATCATGCCCTATGATGAAATTTTGATCTCGCGTGATTTTTTTATGGCTTTTACCACCCCTGCCCTTCTTGCACGAACAAATGCATTTACTTTATGCTACTCAATATTAGCGTATGCATAATATTTTCTCTACACTTACTGACTTACGACTTAAATACGAACCATTTCCTCCAATTTTCCCCCAAGTTCACCAAGCGTAAACGGAGCTAAAGGTTCATTTTTTTAACGTGCATTCCACATAACTTTAAGAAGCACTATTACTACTGCATTGTATGAATTCAATTATGTAGTAGTTTATTAGGTATAAAATAAAAAAGAACCAATCGTACGATTTCGTCTGTACTTAAAATTATAGATAATAATTTCTAGATGCATAATGTATAAGCACCTTTAAAATATATACAAGAAAGTACATTTTTTAATTTTAATCATTTCCGAAAACATGCTGCTATCATTAAAAACTTTCTGCAAAAATAGTCAAAACTTTCAGGACAGTAGATTTAATTTTACGATAATATTTTAATGTACTATCAGTACTTCGGTGCTGCACTGAGTTAACACAATAAAGCTGTCAATCAATGTATTTGAATTAGCCCAACAATAAAGGTAGGTAAAATACAAAATACTTTTAAATAAATAAAGTCAGTTGAGTTTAACAACACCTTCTAAAATCAGAATAGAATTTATAAGCTACTTTTATCATGCAATAAATAACATTACCTGATACACGAGGAACTTGTTCAGTATTTAGTATTTAGTATTTATTCATTATGAAATCCATCGTATGTGTACAAGGTTGCTGGACTAGCATTTATCCACTACATCCAAAAGTAGCGATAATAAACCGATTAACGCAATAGCGATGGGTGAAACCTCAGAGTGTGTCTGTCTGTCTGTTTTTAAATTTCTGAAAGTTCTAAGATTTCTAAAATTTCTGATTTTTGAAATTTTTTTGAATTTTTTGAAATTTTTGAAATTTTGACAACGCAGTTAAAAAGCTGAGGTCAAGAGCTTTCTAATGATACCCCATATGC
>JAQGAA010003871.1:0-10261 GCA_034696425.1 Isotoma viridis
CATTCCGCTCTTTCAAGATTCCACAATTTTAAATGACTATCTGTGGACGCCGAAACAATTTCGTCTTTTGAAGCAAATTTAACGTAGCTCACAGCTTTCTTGTGTCCATGGAGAATTGCAATGGGATCTCTTGGTTGGCGGAAATCATAGTAATGAATACAATGATCTGCACAGCCGAAAGCAATGACAAAACTGCTCTGTGGACAGAACTTAACACAGCACACATTTGCCTTGGCTTCTAGAGTCACTACAGACCGGTCTGAATTTGTTGACCATAATTTAACTTTTGCGTCATCTGAACCGGAAGCCAAAAGACGAGGGTCTCCATTGCTCCAGTCTACACTCCAAACTCGCTTCTCATGCTCATTTAGGCCTCTGTAATTTTTAAAAGTTAGAATATTATGTATAAAACTAAACAACCACATCCAAAAAGGGGAAAAAATATGTCAAAGGTAAGCCTTGAATTGAACTTTAAAATTAAAGTTGTACCTGGTTTTCGAAGCTACAGCGGCGTCCCATAGACTGACACAGCCATCATAATCTGAGCTTGCAAGCCGGTTTTTGTAATAGTTGCTCCAGGACACGCAGCTAATTTTGGCTATACACGTAAGTTCGGCATTGGGACAGTGAATATCTACTGATGAGCCTATAACCGTACCATACTCGAATAGTTTTATTTTCCTAGTTACTCCAGCAATCGCAAAGAACTCGTTGTCCTTGTCAAACTCAATACTTGAAACAATGTTTGAGTTGGCTAATAAGTCGGCACTATATGACAATGTAGCAAGTGGCTTTAAACCATAATATCGAGAAATTCGTGAAAGAGTTAATCCGAACTCATCTAAACCATCATAATCAAACACATCTCCACCATCGTTAGGCACTGTTGCGTCATTAGTTCTCAAATCGTGAAGTTCTGCATTGCGAGTATTCATATAAATCTTTGTTAGTTCATCAAAGTGAGAGTACATACGGTTTCGTCTAGCTGCCATTGAACTATGATCCATGTCATTGGTAAGTGGTTGAGTATTAAAGCCAGTGATTTCCGAACTTGAGCACGTCATTTGTTCGTCAGAACACTGAGTTCCATTAGCTTCATCGGAGGAACATAAGGTACCGACATGTGAGAGGTCTAACTCGATCAAGTTTACTTCTTTATCGAGCTGGTCTTTCTGTGTCTTCTTCACTTTTAGCAACTGATTCAAAAATTCCATAAGCAAAGCCCTTTGATGCTCATGAGCTTCTACAGTTAACACTTCTTTTTTCCTTCGTAGTAAAAGCAGTAGATTTTCCACGTCGTTTAAACTGAGGTTTTTGTAGCTTTCTTTGTTTAGCATCTCAAGTAAGCCAGATGAATTAGCATCAGCAGACTTTACAGCTTCGTCCATTTCAGATTTTAAGGCCTTTGCAGAGGATTTTTGTTTAATTACATCATCAAGAGCAATGTTAGGAATTAACATTTCACTATGCACAGGACTTCCACATATTGGGCATGTTGGAGCGACGCCTATCGATGCCACAATACAGTCACTACAAAAACTGTGTCCACATTTAGTAATTACAGCTTGCTTCATAGTGTCGTAGCAAATTCGGCAAGCAAGATTATCGCCATTCGGAAGAGCTGGTACCCATGTTTCTTCTCTACCATTGCATATCGGCGGTCCAGCTCTCTTCCGAGACCTTCTTGGCATCTCTGGTCCACCACGTCTTGGTAGGGTAGAAGATGTAGACGGATTTGCTGAGTTTGAAGTAGAAGAAGAAGGAGGCTGCTGTAATCCACTCATTTAGATTTTCTCCAGCACAGGAGCAATCTATAATAAACAAACAGATACAGATATTATAATATAGCCAGTTAAACAATACGATACATAAAATAGCAATTATTTACATTTATAAGAAACTAATACAGTAATATAAATTAGTTAAGTTAGTTAAACTTTTATCATAATAAATGGCATACTTACAAAAAGATATATGCAGAGTAAGACTGAAGAGAGGTCGGAAGTAGTACAAACAGTACAAAGTCACAGCATCCAATCAACAGTTGCACTGTGACATGCTATACTTACACTTGACACGGATTATACTCCCACTCACGATACAATAATTGGAAGTTACTCTTGTTTCAAGGAAGGAAGACAAAATATGACGGATGTCACAGGTTATAAAAGGCAAGTTGTCAATTCACGTTTGATTGTGAATTTTTGCATAATTTTAATGAGCAAACGAGCAAAGCACAAAGTAGGTTGTAGGTGGAATTTGAAAGAAGTGAAAAACTACTGAGTCTGCTCACACTGGCAACCTGTGATGTGAACTGTCAACTCTGTTTTTTTTTGTCAGCCAGTGACCAATGACCTGTGACCTGGGTTTATTCACAATCAACAGTAGTAACCGCTCACAGCTAAATTGGTAGTATTTTTTCCCTCCTCCAAAAACTGAAAACCGGAAACTGAAAACAATAGAAACACACCTACGTTTACACATGACCGTGGGCTGACGACGCTGTCATCATCACACATTAACTATCGCTTACAACTGTCACAACATAAAAAACCCCACGCCCAAAGCACAAAGCAGCCTGTTTTTTATACAAAATACAAAATACAAAATAGACTTCACACTTACTTGAACCTTCTTAGCTATCAAAAGTGAATAAATTCAATATTAATTATTATAAATACTACTGCTTCTCTTTGGTTTAGTTAGTATTTGCTTGAATAATATTGAACACAAAATCACATCAACACACACAATTCACAATTGTGTGGATTTCCGATTTTTGATTTACACAAAGCTTAAAGTAATAAAGATGATTCTGAACTAATTACAAATAACAAATAATATTTCTAACAAAACAGTCACACGTATCACTCACAACAATTACTTAACTAATTTTGAAATTAAAAAGAAGACGTTTTAAAAATGAAGAAACAAAGAGGTGAAAGGTAAAATTCAAAAGTAATCCCAATCTCGGAGTACGAAGTTGTGCACAGCCCATCATTACCATCGACATCAAAGATACACGATGCTTTGCAACATGACATGTTTCTCTACACTCTAGGCTCAAACTTCATTTTACATAGGAAAGCAAAGGTGAGACGAGACTGGCAAAGGAAGGAACAACAATAAGTAATGTATTTCAAAGGTTTAGAACCCCACGGGAAGTTAATGTTTTTAAAGTTAAAAAGCTTACGGAGTTTTACTCCTGAGATCGGCGAATATTTAGGGGATAGGGTGGGTAATTACCATTTGGGACTTTTTTTTTAATTTTTTTAAAAATATGATTCAAAATATAACTAGACTATACGATATAGTAGTTATTATACTTTGTAGGTAACTCTACACGGAAGACTCATCGTACTCATCAAATTTATCAGAAGTACCTACCTAGGGTATATCTGAAGCTGGACACAAAATTTGCGTCAAGCATTATTTTGGTAATTGTCAAGGTTTTATTTCCTTAAATTTTTAGTCACTATTTTTGTATCTCTCGAAACTTAAATCTGTAACTTAAATTCGAGTCTGAAATCAGTATAAAGCAGACAAGCTCAAAACATTAGGAAGAAATTATATATTATATTTAATTATATTTTGATCGTTGAAAACTGAATTGTCTCAAGGGTCGACTTGTTTGTTTGATTAGACTCGACTTTCATTAGCATATCATATTTTAATAGTAAGAATATTAATCATAACCAAAAATGCTAATCGAAGTTATGTATTCGAATGCTAAGCTTAAGTTCTAAGCGAGTTCTATCCTACTGCAAAATTAATTTATGAACGTTTTACGTATTTGGATGAAATTTAAGAACAAAAAGGTCCTAAATGTAAATACTTAAACTTAGGTAAGTGTTATTAGAAATTATACAGATGATCAGCTTTTTTCCATTATGCTACAACTACAAACTACATATTTTATGCGGAAATTAAATTGAGAGAAAGGTAACTCACATGAAAAAAAAATCTCAAATCATAAAAATACTTTCAAGATTTTTTACGCACATCGCATTTACATTGTTTTCCAAGGATTAAGGTTTTATAACAAATTACATGATTCGAAACATATGCGCTTTGCTTTGGATTCATTTTGTCTTAAATAGTAATTCTGTTCGATTAATTGTTACGATCTGAAAACCGACAGAGAGTACTTATTAATTTTACTGTAACCTTGTAAGTAATCAGAACAATCGAAAAATGCACTAGTTCCAATCAATTCGAAAATGTTTGGGAGAATATCATTGAATATGACTCTGTAGGCTACAGGATCTTAATAATAAATTTTTTCTCTTGAAACGACGTAAGATTACACTTCCGGGTGTTGGTGAGATTGTCCTTTTAACTGAATCCCAATACTCACCTAAAATAAGTCGTGAGTTTTTGCCTTAAAACTGCTCGATCCTTTTTTTTACCCTGCCTTATATACCAAAACTTAAAACCCTTTCAAAAGCCTCAGCGTAGGCCTCCCTTACAAAAACCAATCTTAAGTAGCTTTCTCTTATTCTTACAATCTGAAGTAAAGGTTTCTTCTAATTAAAAAATCTGTTATGCTACGCGTGTTAATTTAGGCATTTTGTGGTTCAATAACATTGTCTTTCAAATAATAACTATTTTAATCGATTTGTTCAAAATATATTAATAATTTAGTATATCCACATAAAGTTATTTATATTGGTTGGTTGTAATGTAAATATGATTTAATAACAATAATGAAAACCACTTTCATTATTAGTACTAACTCATCTATATGCTCCTCCCAAGATTCTATAGCCCGTTAAAGATTTACCCAACACATATGTACTCTTCTTGAATCAATAAAAAATCATTCTATTCTATTGAGAGGATTTTGTAATGAAAATGATATATTATGGCAAATATGACACCTCTAGAACTGCTGACACATTATTATGCACACCTACCAATCTTCACTTGAGTCTCTGACCCTTGACTAGGATAAATCCAAAAGGATGCACATACATAAATCAAACAAGAACATTCATACTCATACGATAGGACCGTTGTATGTGAGTTTGAAATGATGTAAAGTACACACCCTATCAAATATTGTATAGAATATGAGAAGCTATAGTCTAGTTTAGTAACCGAATTAAATTCAAGGGGCCTTCATTGTTGCTATTTGTGGGTTAGATTACATGAGGATGAGGCTTGTCTGTTAAGGGAGCAGTAGACCACCCAACAGAATGCCATGATGATCGACCCTTATGGTTACAATGGGAAGAAGTCACAGGGCCCCTACTGGGACTAATAATACATATCAGGACTATTCAAT
The DNA here is from genome assembly GCA_034696425.1 of Isotoma viridis. Lineage (NCBI taxonomy): Eukaryota > Metazoa > Arthropoda > Collembola > Entomobryomorpha > Isotomidae > Isotoma > Isotoma viridis. The sequence continues at coordinate 5,288 of JAQGAA010003871.1, forward strand.
TCAACCCTCTAACTCATGTCGCACATAATATATCTCTCCTGCATGTCCTCAACCACTTGTACTTTTTTCAATTGCTATTATACAAAAGCATAATACAAAACATACACACATATGCACATGATTCTCTATTTGATTATCAGTTCTCTAAGTTCTCATGGCTAAAATATTAAATCTGTTGTAAGAAATCTCTTTTTCAGTCTCTTTGGGACTTTTATCCCAAATCGAAATTTATCAAACTCTTGTCTACATGACCACACCTATCGTTTATGAATAGATGCAAATTTGAAGGTATAAAGGTCATATAGTCATCAGTTAGTTAGTATTATTAGTATTATATTATTATATTGGTATTATTAGAACCTTACGCAGCTTAAAAAGTATTACGTGAACTTTACACCCAAAAATTTTTACATGCGTTTTTGAAAACAGCTACTATTGCCGTATGTATAATGTCTATAATTTCTAATTGTAACTTTGTATTAGTATAGCCTCTATTGTTAAAAGTCGAGTTGAAGGCATATTATGGGGACTATTTAGTACATTTAGTATATATATTGTATACAAATGCATTTGAAAGGTTTTGACTACAGTTTTAAATGCCTCTCTAAATTCCAATATTTACAAAATTTATGAAATCATTTATTTGGGACCACCAGGTAGTGTATGACCAATTTCGACATAAACGTATTAGAGGAACCATATTATTCTCTAATACCCGTGACTCACAGAGGCATAAAAGTTGTTAGTGATATCACCTTTTAGGATTCATTTTTCAACAATTTCTGTTGTAAGTAACAAGCTTTGAAATAAAAATAACACAGCAGGGAAATACTTAAACCTTAAATTCTAAAATTTGGACAGTAATGGTTTGATTTCTCACAAATATTTGAAGAAATTAGATACGAATCCTTAAATTAAAAAGAGATGCGAAGATAATTGAGATGAATAGCAATTGACAAATTAGAATGAATCAATCGAAACCCCTTGTACAAATTCAGAAAGTAAGTCTAATCTTAAGTATTACAGTAAACTTTTGTGGCTTTTTCTTATAAGCCTCAATATAAGGATTTACTTTCAAGCAATAATACAAAAACCATAAACAAGAAGCATTTTGGTTTCTCATATTCCATTCTATTGTGTGGCATAAAAGGTGAGCTATTATTTTTAGAATGTCTTTTACTTTATCCGATCGGTAGTCCTATAAATGTTCGTAGGGCAGGCAGTAACTTGAAACATACTGTAAAGGGAACAATGCAGAATATGGACCATATTATTATTGTCACTCTCTGAATCTGAATGTCCTAAAGGTGAGTTAACTTGGGTGCTCTTGAAAATGAATGGAAAAGACTTGACTTGTATTTCTCCGACTCAAGATTTCATCGTATCAGTTTCTATTCACCTTTCAACTTAAACTAGAGTGGGTGGGGCAGTCCTTAACATGCCGTCAAAGACTTCTCAAGGAGTGTTCTATTTTTCATGAAACCTATGATTTCTTTCATTCATAGTATTCGGTACGAATGAACCACTTCAATTAGCAATCTCGGTGTGATTCAAAGGCACCCTTAGCATTATTATTCTCAATTTTGTATTGATTCAGAATAATGTTCTAGTTCTAAGTTACCTTTGTCATCTCAGGCTTAAAAGTCAAGCCGCTGGTATTACTTACACGTTTATAGATAAGTGGATATTCTCATTCTACATCATAATACAAACTAGTAGTGCCTCTATATGACATGACTTTTGACTATTTGACTTGGTTAAATTTGGGTTGTAGTTCATCCAAGTGGATGCACTTTTACAGGAAAGGGAAACAGAAGCCTTTTCATTTTCCCCTTTTAACCACACTTCTCCCAAACTCTTCACTTTAGAAATCATACTTTTCGGCATTCAATAAAAATGATACAAAATATCATTGTGGCTACCCTCTGAGTTTAATGTATTCCATCATGTTTTTGGGGCTTAATGTTGATGAAGGCGCGATTGAAAGCGTGAAAAATCTCAGTCATCCCAAGCCGTCCCATGAATTTGTCCACTCCTTGTTTTGTTTGATGGATTTTCATTATTCTCTCATTCACTGGTTTCATTTCATTTTTATGTTTTGCATTTGTACTAACAAGTTATAGACAGTTGCTGCTGCTCACTGGTAAATGGTTCTACACCCTAACGACTTTTTCTACTTCAAAAACAGAAAGTGATCCTTTTTTATATGAATGACTTTTATGATAACACGAATATAACACCACGACTTTCATGATGATGATACATCAATTGTTTTTATCCCTTCGCATCAGTAGCCTATAGCTTAAGTGTATTAGTGTATACTAGACTTTATTTTTTGTCACCTGGATTTACCACAACATAAACAAAGAAAATTCAGAATTTATTTAGTAGACATTCACATATTTAAATTACATCATCCTGGGTTTTGGGAAATAAATCTAATATGGGGTTTATCAAGTTCAATTTAGCATATTTTCTGCTTCAAGTTATTAAGATCATTAAAAATTATGATGCATTACTGATTAATGATTAAGACTATAAAAATCAATTTAGCAACTGTTCCTAAGACTCCTATACAGTAGTTTGATAATGCTACGGTAAATGAATTCGTTCAAAATTGAATATGAAGTCATGCGAATGAAAGAGACTAGAAATTTAGTAAATGAGAAAGTGGACTGTTTAGCTTTTATCGTTTACTGAGAGGAAAACATGACCAAACTTCATATTTTCAACTTCAAAATTAAAATAACTGTCGCAAATAACCAGGGCTATAAACTGCTTGTAAGCAAGAAATTATAAGATGATAAATACCCGAGTAAATTTCATGATTTTAATAAAATGTAAAATCTTTGATTTCGATAGCAGCCCTGACTTACTAATTTTCGTTTTAACTATTATTTTACTATGCGATTATGCGAAGCATTTTACCCACCCCATGCAATTCTTTTTTTATTTACAAAAATGATACTTTTTAGTTAGATTGAAGTTATTGTAAAGAGGCATTTTTTATAAACGTAATACATTTATTGACGTTATCGATATAAAAATTTATAATACACAATTAATTACAATTTTATATTTATCACATTATTGCTCAGTTTCGAATACAATATTACAACTTGAGTCCATTTATAGTGTCTCTAATTTTTATAACAAATAAATCTTTGACTGAATTATGAGAAGGGGAAATGTGAGATGGGCGGAGGGACTGAAAGAACAAAGGGCAGAGCATAGGGAGACTGAAGTGAGTTGAATTCGTTGATCGAGGAATGAGATGACATAAGGGGAGGATTAAATGGATGAAAAGGGTTTCCAAAACCAATCATTCCGGCTGCGGTGCTATAAATGGGTCGCTGGTGGGTTCTTGTATGTTTTTTTAAGTGATCTTTCCTTCCGAATTTTTTACCACAATATGTACAAGGGAACGGTCTCAATCCTAAACCAAATAAAAATAGATTCTATTATAGTTCTATAACAGATTTAATAATTTCTCAAGTTATAAAATGTTTATGAAATTAATTGAATTACCGTACCTGAATGTATTCTTCGATGACGAGTCAATTCTTCATTCCTAGTGAAGCTTTTTCCACAACCCTCATGCTCACAAGAAAATGGTCTTTCACCTAAAGGCAGATATTTTATAACATTTTAGTAAAATTTTTAAACATTTCATTTTTTCTCAGTTTGGAAAGAATATTCGAACTATATAAACTTTTTGTTTCTTCTCAAACCAATCTTCTAACAAGTTTTTTTTGTATGAATTGGAAGAGATATGAAAAGAGCCATATTTCCATAGTCTACTTATTGAGTTGAAAATTAAAACGAAAGACTTTTATTTAGCTTTAAAAGTTCCTTTACCTGTATGAATCCGGATGTGCCCCCTGAGTTGCCCATTATTTGAAAATGCAACTTGACAATGAGGACAGTGAAATCTTTTCGGTCGCTGTCGTTTAATTTTAATCGATGAAGGTGGGTCAGGTGGCAAAAGTCCCATTGCTGTTAACTCATTTCTTGACAGATTAGCTAACTCATTTATAGCTGTAGGATTAAGAAACATGGGAGATGACTGATTTTGGGTTGAAGTATTGTAAACAGTATTGAAGTCAAAATCCATGGGTTTTTCACTGTTATCTGAATCAGTTGTGCATTTGTTTGTTAAGTTTGTGTCACTTTTTCTAGCTTCATTTATCAGGTAGTGTTCTGGTATTTGACTATTATTGCTATTCGTAGAAACTGAGTATTCATCATACGTTTTTAAAGTGTTTTTTCTCTCTTCAAAGTTAAAAAAGTTTGAATTTGAGATACTTGAAGATGAATTATGATCACATTTTTCAGATGAAATTCCTACAGCTTTGTTACTACTGTTGTAATTAGAATCATCAGATTTGAGAAAAGAATCATCGGCTGGCAAATCCCACGGTCGAAATAATTTCCCCATGAGCGTCATTTTCAGACTTTGTTTTATATTCCGTTTATTTTCACAAATAATTGAATTATTATTATCACACAGGTTTCCAAACCAAAATGGAATTTTATCTTGGTAATGATAAGAACATGGAACAATTTGTAGTTAACAAGTTTATATGTAATAATTATGTTTGTTTTCTGGAAACTTGATACTACTTACAAGCTACGAGTGATTTGGTAAGTCAACAAGTTTAAGTGGTGTAGAATGACAGTAATCCGATAAGAGGATTAGGAGGTCAGAACCAAACTGAGAGTTAGTTTGTGTTAACGAGAACCCTTGTATGTTTACCAGAAATGACAAAGGGCATGAGAGGAGGCCCTTGGAGGCCTCCTATTCTACTTATTCAGGATAATCCCAGGCTCAGATTTCAACCACATCAAGCCTCTTAGTACCGAAGAAGGCTTGACTCTATATCCATATAGATGTGTAATAGGGACATTTAATAGGGATATATGTAATTTACCATGAACTATTCTCATCAAGGGATCAAGTTTATGATGTGATGA
>JAQGAA010003872.1:0-10260 GCA_034696425.1 Isotoma viridis
ATTGCTGGCCTACATAGAAAGGTTTCTCATTGGCATTTATTCGATACAACCACAAATCGGAGACACGGACACACTACTCCTGTACTCTCAGCTTTTTTGGCTAATTGGTGAGTTACCTCATCTGATCTCAATGCAATACTCAAATTCTCATCTGATGAAAGTTTCATCAGATGATATTATGGGTTTCATTTCATATGAAACCCATATCAATGTTATTTTCAGAATTTCCGTAAAATACCAGAATTGTTGTAAATTATTTTTTATGCACCTAATAAATACAAATACTACAAGCGAATTGTAATATCGTGTTTGTTGGATAGTGCAGTACAAAGAATCTATACGGTTTGATTAACTATTTTATCATGTTCTACTATCCTGCCATCAAATTATAATGAAAATAATGATAACGATGGCAGGGAAGGTTTCACTTCACAGTTTAATATTCAATTTATATTTTTATCATAATAGAAGAAAAATATAACATTTCTTTTACATCCAACTTTTCATTTTAGATATGCTCACCACCAAAATAAAGTGTGACTATTCGATACAAATTAAAGTTTGATAATTACTCACAGAAATAAATTTATATAGAGAATATTATGCTCTTTTTAGTTATCGTATTTTCGGTCTACAATTTATTATGACCATGCCATTTATAGGATCCATAGTACTTGAAGTCATTGTTGCTGCACTTTTCGTCTGACTCCTTGGGACCTCTCGATCCGTATCTAAAGAAAAATGTCAGATTAATACATATATGCATCAACAGAAAATTTAAATAATTTAAAAGAGATCAATACTGAAGCAATACTTTCCCGATTCCATGTTGGCCCAAATATACGGTTGCCGAATCTGCAAAACATTAGTAACTTGTAGTGTCATCAATATATAACAGTAGTAGCTACAAACTACAATTATCGTATAATTTATGAGTCATAAAACGGAAATTAAAAAATAATAAGTTCTAAATTCTAACCTTAACGTCATCAAATTCTGCACCATTTCCTTTCCAAGATAGTGATCAATTCGATAAATCTGCTCTTCCTTAAAGAGAGATGCCAAGTGATTCGAAAGCTGTGCCGATGAATCACTATCTTTTCCAAAAGGTTTCTCAATAATCACTCTAGTCCATCCTCTGAAACATAAGATGAGAAACTTCCTTACATCACAAATTTAAATTTGGGCTTCAACAACTTCAACCAGATGATTAATTAGATTGGGGATAGCATTGAATCAGATAATGATTGATTGATTGTCCCATACCCTTGTTTACCATAAAAGTACAGGATTGGATTTAGCTTACCGTGAAGCCATGCAAGTATTTCTTATATTGGTCGTGACAGGTTAAAAAACCGATGGTGGCAGGGCTAAATAAAATAGACGGTTGGCTGCGGAGTTCTTTTCCTTCTTAGACAGCTCTTGATTAAGTAGTTCGAAGTCCCTTCGTGCATCGTAGGCACCAGCCACATAATCGTTCACTTGCCAAAATGCTTCGTATGCCTCTTTCTCTTCTGGTTTCACCTGAAATTGAATTGGAGTGAAAAAGTAATGCTTAGTACGCTGAATTTGATCGGTTTTCAAGGAAGAAGTTGTTTAATTCAACTTCACAGAAACAAACGTGCTTCAACTTACATTCATGTAGGGTTCACATTTGGCCTTTAGTTCGGCCACAGTCACCTTAGAACGGGCATATCCAACAAAATACGTATTATTGGGTAGTAATCCATCCCGGTAAAGCCACCACAACGTTGGATAAATCTTCTTCTTCGCCAAATCCCCCTGTGGTAAAGCAAAATCATGACGTCTTAAATTGCAATACGAAATACATATAATTCATTGTAATTTAATTGTATTTGGTTTTCTAATTACACAAGAAATCCTTGAATCTCAATACTCATATTAAATAAATAAATGAAGTAATAATTTAATGTCCTCCAACTATATGTATGAATCAAAACCATGAAGATAATAATCCCCGGTAATTACTTAATCAAGGTGACTGGCATTATTTTTACAAGTACGATGGCCATGACAATATTTTTCTTGAGTAGCATAAATCATTAGATGCATACAATAGAACACGTTAAGAAACCAGTCCATGAGTTCATTGCTGAGAATTAAAAAATTAAAAGGAAATCCTGAATTCGAAGTACCTAGTAAACTTTTGCTTGTTAGTAGGCTGGTAATCAAATGAAGTAGTGTTCTTTTTTTTTGGTTATTAAAATACAATCCGTACGGTCTTGCATCTATTATCCACTGGAATTATCTAAAAATCATTGCGTCATGAATCTCATGACTAAAACATAACGTCAAATCGAATGCTGGGAATGACCTTGAAAGATATCCGTCAACTTGAGAGGGGTATAATGCCCCTTTCAAGTTATAAAGCTAGTATAACTATTTCATGGACCACCAATTGGTTCGCAATATAATTTTGGTTATGAAATTGATATTATATGAATTTCCTGCATAATGGCCTATCACACTGTGTTTCAGTTCATTACCTTATATTCTTAGAACTTCTTTAAATAATACTTTGTTTCTTTTGTGAGTAGGAAACTTGGAGAAATTATGAAATATATATTGGCTATTAAATAAACTCGTTATCACGGATTGTATAATACACTCATTCAAAGAACAAAAAAAAACATAAAAATTCGGTTAGAAAAACTTGTCTTTTAACTTACGGATGCTCCAAGGACGGTAAAGATATGTGGAACAGAATCCAAATGCTCCGCATTGCCATTCTGGCATTTTAGCGATTGTCTCAACATGGCCAATGCGTCAGGCCGAAGCTCACCTTAAAAATCAAACAACAAAAATATTATTTTAAAATATATTACAGATTAACTCTTCACATCGAGGTAAAGCAAACTAAAATTTTTCTGCATTATAAAAATATGCAAAACTGCACGAGATTTGAGAAAATGGTACACGAAATACGAGACTTAATTAGCAAGCTATATTTATGATTGCCCAGTACAATTAAATTGTTACCGACCGATCGATACCATGGAATGGATGGGCTCGGATTTAATGGTTTGCCCCTAAAATTAATTATTTTTTGAGCTTCCACGTCCAGTCTTACCAGTTTATTTTAATTGACTGAAAAATTATTGCATTCTGTCAGTCGATCACTGATCGAATTGCTGTAATATACCACAGCGATTTTTACAGTGTACAAACTCTATTCAAAGTATTAGATTCATGCTCTTGAAAAAATGGCATAATATTAATTTTCATGCGTATACTAATGTCAAATGTTGAATGTCAAAATGGTCAAACCCTACTACTGTGCTGTGGATTACTTTAAACAGATAAAAATGACAATTATATTACAATTCGTGTTCTTGTTATCTAAAAGGCATACAATTATGTAAACATTATTTGCATTTTCAAGTAGACAATGAATGCACATACATCCATTTATTTGATGAATGTAATTGAACGTGCAGTTATGTGCAAAACGATAGTGTTAGACTTTTAATAAGCATGCATGGCATGTAATAAAATTCATACCAATCATTTTCAGACCGACCGTCTCTGACTCTCCGATCAGAGAGGTCAAAGCTTGTGCAGCCTATTTTGAACATTGAACTAGCCTTGTTTAGGTCAAAGGTCAACCAAGCTTAGTGTGAACACTTTGACCCAAACTGTCTACCTAAGGGTCCAGCAATGTCCTACCTAGCAAATATTATGTATGGCCTTGACTAGGGTCAAGAAATCAGTTCAATTTTGCAAAATTCTACATTTCGAATTTAGCAACGAACGTATAGTGTGTTTCACTTTGAGATGCCATGAGAAAATAACTCAAAATACAGATTACAATTAAAAAGAAAAAGCCGTTATTTGTTACAGAACAGATATGTTAATGCGGTATCGGGTTTGTCATTGTTACTAAAACACGATACACATTATATATCAAAATTAAATATTCAATTTAATATTATCCCTATAATGTGTAATGTAAAGTACGTAAAAGTAAAACTATCGCATATTGCAACTATTGTCACTTTATCAATTACAATGATTGTGAACTTGGATAGTAGTATTCAATTTACCTTAGGGTAATTGTCAAATCAATTATAAAAGGTAAAAAATTTGATGAAAAGTTGGGAAACTTAACCCAAGTCAGAGCTAGAGAAGAGCCAGATATGTTTGTTGGCTTCTTGTTTGGGAATTGCAAATTGAGATTGGGATACAGGGCTAGCAAACCAGGGCTTATAGATTATCTACTACTGAACTACCAAATATTCATAGTGAAATGAATACACGGTAAACGAGGCGACTCCTAATCCTAAGTTGATATTTGGAAATGAGTGACAATTGCAACCTTACAAAATGTCAAGTCAAACCTGCGTGGCTTTCAAATTTCAAGCTATTGAATTTAATTTGAACGAAGATAATATTAATAACTTCATGTTTATAATTAGTTAATTAGCCATTACAAAGAAAGAAGTATTTGATTATTTCATACTTTTTTATAAATAATTTTTCAAATCGCTTATTCAGTACCTCATTTTCTCGATCATTTAGAACACTTGTATTATCTATAATTTTTTGTTTGACGAAAAGTTGTTAATAAAACATATACAAGGGGTTGATTTTAGAAAGAAAATTACATGAACTATACTATAGCCACAATATACTGAAACTCGGTTCCATTCTTATTTTAAGCTAATTACCTTATAATTATCATGTCATTAAATCACCTCGTATCATACAGTACACGGAGTCTTATTTCCTATTATCGGCACATTTTCATGTAATTTACCAAGAAACGGCAAGGTTTAATGTATACAGTTATGGCCGAGGAAATTGGCTAAAGTAAAGTGTCAATTCACAATTAAACATAAAATACAATAGCTATTACGGATTAAAAAACATAAAATGAGAAAGCCCATGTCTTATAGGATCTGAGTCTAGTCTGGTATGCAAATTGCAAATAATGTTACACATTTTTCGTACTTTTTCATAAACAGTTAAAAATCTATATGCAATGAAAATCATGTTCCATTCCACAATTCCACATTCTCATAAAACTATGTACCACACGATACCGGTTGTGTCTCAAAATGATATATGTAACGCAACGATGTAGAAACAAGAAAATGCTTACTATATTATAATATGTACAGGCTATTAAATGACAGGCTTCAATCATGAATCAACAACAATAATAACAACTAACTACACTAACATTTACTGATTTACTGGAATTTATGACCCAACCACTAACCGGTTTTAAAGTTATCTTGACAGTCTTTTAATTCATGCTGCAAACAAAAGGAGTACAACAGAAAAGTAATAAACCCCAATTGGATTAGTGTTCAACCATTTATCTAATTGTTGAAAACAAAGTTAAAAAAACAATAGTTACCTTAACGAATGAATGAGTTCAATTAAAGGCAAGGCAATAAATTCCAAATGTTGAGCACCTACTAATTGACCAGTTGCAGAAATATAAGTGACAATAAGCAATATTATATTAGCGATCAAACTAATAGGAGAGATGAGCGAGTTTTGATTCGGAAGTTGAAATAAATTGAACACAATAATGTTAAATGCCGAGCGACTGGCAACAGGTGAATCCTCAGGGTAATCAAAACTTCAACTGATTCCAACTTTTAGCAAGTAGTCAATCATCTAAATGACCATGAGGTGGGAGATCTTTTTTGCTTAGAATAAGAAGAAAAGTAAGTTGTATGGTGAACTGGACATGGACTGGACGAAACATCTGAAAGGGGAATACCTTTTTCCCACAGACATATTTTCGTATAATAATGATGATGACTCTACGGTGCTGATATGATTGAATGATGAAAGACCATCATGGTTTCATGAAAGTAACTAAAACCAACTTAAAACTGCCAATACTACTGTATTCAACAATAACAATACCTTAGGATAAACCAGTAACCAGAAGAAGGTATGTAACAATAATCCTTGTTCTCGCTCTCTTTTTTACGTCAAAAAGGTTACTTATAATCTATAGAGGGAGACTTTTGTATCTTGTAATAATATTTTAGTGTAATTTCTAAAAAAAGTGAAATATGAATTGGCAAAATACTTAAAATGAAGCTGGAGGACTTTGATGTATAGGATGTCAATATTCAATTCGTGAAGGAGCCGGCCGGCCTACTATGGTTTTATAGCTGTTGTAATTGTAAAGGTTCATTATGATTGATGATAGCCTTCATTAAGCAATTTCATCCAAGTTTGCAGTAAAACACAAAAAAGTAATGCTTTCCTCATCGTTCATCCTCACACCCTTTTCTTTATTACCATAAAACCATAATATACTTGAACATACAAAGGAATCGAGGAATCTTACACACTAACATTAAAGTTCCATGATTTTTCTCAACAAACAACTCCAACAAGGAAAGTGAATTATTTCTGAGGTATGACGTAAGGCTTTTACTTTACTAGAAGTAAAGTTATCCAAACTACTAGTGGGAAATCCTTACTTTAATTCGTTCATGTAATGCCGTGCGTACTACCGGACCGTTGTTATGTTAGTTGCCCAACTATTAGCTTGAAAATTATAAGATAATGAGATAGCATAGCCGCATGGCATAGCATAACTATTTTTTAATTGGCATTTTAATAATTGCATTTTTTAACTTGAAACTTACAAAAAAATAAATGGTTAATATGTATCACTTGCATTAGGATAAGTAGAGATTAAAGGTAACTGGAGTATTCAACTATTCCCATTCATTTACTTCTTGTTTTGCATATGCAATTTTTTAATACTCCGTCTAGGTTTAATGGTAATACGTTTGAAAAAGTTCAGAGAGGAAACTGGTTGAGGATTTCCCACAGGCGTTATTTAATATGATATTTCATGCTATGATAGCTAACTAGATAGATTCTGCTTTTATCCAGATCCAGAACTCAAACATTCTGGAAGGTGGATTTTGTCTTCTAGAACAATAAAGCAATGAAGTTACATAAACTTAAGAAATTTCCTAAGGTTGGGTAATGAAATGAAATAAGGTACTGAAGTGTACATGCTATGAGATTTATAAGATAGAACGAGAATATAGTTTGAATACTTTAACGGTTTCATCAAGAAAGTTAGATGAACTTAAGAAATATTTAATTAGATTTCTTACTAACTCGACTCATAAATGTTCATACCTTCAAAAGCCATAAAGAAAACTTTTCGAAATATGATACCAATCTTGAAAGAAAATGTTTCGAGTGTGTCATGTCATGCATCCACAAGTTCTGAGAGTAGGTACTCTATTGGAAACTTACTATCGCATCACGAAGCGAAAATGCTTAATTTTAAGTGTTGCAAAGACTATTCAAGTTAACTCTGCTTTGTCTACACAAGAAAGGCAAACATAATTAAATTTCTAGTCTTGCTTTTGACTGCTGTTCGTTACTCGTGTGATCATATAAACCTGTAATCAGGGGTGACATATATATAGCTCATATAGATCATCTGTCATCTCACAACGAGAAGCTATCTGATGAGTTGTTTGCTCATCGAATCAAAATGTCTATGAAAACTTGTACAAGGAAGCAGCAGAAAGTGTAAATTGAAATTGTAAATCAAATCTGTAAAAGCTAAAAAAGAGTAAATATAAATTGCAAGTTGGATGGTTATTACAAACTATCCAATTAGATGGATACTAACTTACGAAGATGAGCAAATTATAAGTTTTATAAATATAATCGATGGCACACGTCGTTATCTGAAATTGTGAACAACATACCATCAGTGCCATACTTAAAACAAATTTGTTGTTATATTTAAGCTCATATTTTTATATTAAAGGATTTAAAAAAATCGCATGTACCTAGTAAAAAACTATGTAGACATTTCAATAATGAGATAGTATTGAAAGTGGAAATTTTTCCGGTTTGAAACTGCAAATAAATGTAGCAAACTTCTATGAAAGATACTTTGAGCAACGCTCTAATATAAAAAGCTACTTCATGTCATTACTCTTGTCAGCACCACGATTCAATTTCTCTCCGTATCTAATTTTATGTTATCCATCTATTCTATGAATTTATTACCCAGTCCCAGAGTTGAGTGCTTATTACATCCGCTTCAACATTGAGGTTTTGCTATCTAACAAAAGAAACTGCTCTAGAATCGATAAATGAAATATCCGCAATGTGGTAGAAAATCAAGTTATGACGATACTTCAGGCTATGATCTTTAATAAGATGTTTAAAGCATTAACCTCTTGGCGATATGGGGCGATTATTAACATTCAATATTTTTTCTCTGGCAGCTGGGAAAAAAACTACCCTAGAATATATCTGACTATCCAAAAAATATGAAATTCTATTTAAAAAATTCCTACCTAAGATTTGACACACCTAAGTTTGAGATACATGGCGATCTTTAAATTAAGGTAAGATTTGAAACTGGTTGGTAACTTGGTTTCTTTAATTGAATAGGCAGTAAAAAGTCAGCAGTGTCCAAGAAGCAATAGGCCAGCTTTGTTTAGAATCTATTGAAACGCCAGGTGAGGGAGATTTATGATTTCATTCAAGTATTAAATAAATCAAGTATTCTCCCTTCGTGATTTCTCCATCTGAGTCTCAATTCTTTTAAAAACGATAGATAATGTTCGCAGGGAACAAGTTTTGACCAATTTTAAAAGGCGAACTCATAAATTGTTTCTGATTAAATCTACATAAACATCTGAGGTTATGGCTCCCTAGTGAACATGTTTAGTTATTATTGTAAGAATATCAATACATTTTTTCCATCCATATTTTTGATTTCACTATCACAATGATCAGAATGCAACACAAGACACGATTCATAGATGGAATAATAATAATATCGACTATATAGTTCAAAGTTATAAGCACTTACATTCATATTTTGAATATTACCAATTAGTTTAATAATATATTGAGCAGAAAAATCTGTTAGAGCTTGATAATTTGATTTGAAAAAATGTTCTTAATGTATCGTAAATATTGCAAATAAAATAAAAATTATCAGTCGTACAGACTTGATTTGATATCCATCATAAATAAAATTAGTACTTCAATTTCTTTTCACTCCCTTCATCACGATATAATGACAAAATCCATACTTTGCTGGCATATTAGACTTACGGGGGATTTTGATAACCATGTTTTCGTTACTTTTTATATTATAAAAATGGTAAAGAGGATTTAGATTAGAGTTAAAGATTGGCTTTTCCTTTTCAGCCTTGGATTAAAAGTTTTATTTTTCTCTTCCTTAAAGAATGAATATCATAATTAGAAAAGTTTACAAGAAAATTTGAAAACTATGTTTTTTATTTCATTTTTAGTTTTGCTTGCTACAACTAGGAATCCGTACTATAAATCACGGCTTTCTTCAGGTAATTGCTTACATGTTTTTTACAGACGTATTTTCTTACCCATCTATCTTTACTGTAAGTTTTTTGTTGTTCATTACATTCGATTCTATGCAATCAAATATCCAATTTTGATTTTATTTTGTAACCATTGCATTGGATCAAGCGATTATGAACTGATCTATACTAAGTTTAAGATAGATCAGTTCATTTTTCAAGTGAACTTAATATTATGCTTCAAATAAATTGCTAACGCTCATGGGGGTTCTAACAATAAATCATGGATTTCAATTCTATTTAACTAGCATGTTGATTATGACATAGTACAAAATGCATTTTTTTAGTGGCAAATGTTTTTCCGTGGTGAACTCCACGTATAATGCCATACAAATCAAAAAGTAATAGTTTTAAAACGCCGTGACTTGGCACATGCATACTTCTTTAAACTACTAATGCCAAGTAAGAAGGCAAAACTATTGCATTTACTTAAGACTACTTTGTAGTAATAAACCATGAAAGCTGTAAAAATGCTATGCTCGAAAACCACCAAAATAAGATAAAAATATATGGTGTGTTTTCATCTAATGAACTCTATGTCATTAACTGGAGCAAGTTAAAGTACTCTGAATAAACGAAATTGATACTGCTGAAATAAGAAATTTAAAATGAAAAAAAAAATTACAAATTAAACTCTTGATTCAAGTTTAATCTTATGCATGAACGTCAGAAATGCCAAAATTGTAAAACTGATTACAACCTATAAATTTTTAATGAATAATAATAATGTATAATAATTTGCTATATACTATATGTTAGGATTTGTATTAAGTTGCTAACCTTAGGTTTAATGTAATAATAAAATCTGTGGGTCAACTCTGAAAAAAGTTATTTAGGTTCAAATGCGGTTTTGGCCTGAAAATCGAAATGGACT
>JAQGAA010003873.1:0-10256 GCA_034696425.1 Isotoma viridis
ATGATAAGAATAACAAAAAAACATACGAGGACAAAACACAAAGGTTGCAGTTGAAGGTCAAAGATCAAATCACAAATATTACCCAAGATATCAAAACGTGACACGTTTTCAATTCGTAAATATCTTCAGAAATTGAAAAAATTATATAATTTCAATTTATTCAATCAATGGAACAAGTACAAAATAAACAATTTCTTGAAAAAAGTTGTGACTGAATTCCAAAAGTGTGTTCACTCTTTCCGAAAAACGTAAGTCACACAACAGCTTAAAAGTGCCAACTGACTGCATTTACACGCTTTCTCGTATCAATCTCAATCTCTCATTCTCATGTGTGTTCTTTCTCAAGTCTCACTTTCCCATGTTTTTGTTCAATTCTCTAAAAATCTCAAACTTTTTGGCTTTTTACTTAAAACCACGGTCACATTGTCATTTAGAGTTGACACAAGGTCAAATGACCTTTATACCACCATCCACTAACTAACAATTCCATACAATTAATTAAAAGAACTAATCCAAAATTACAGTTTTTTAACACATAAAAATGAATAAAAATTAATTTACTGTCCCAATTCCAAATAAATAAATAAAATATCGTAAAAAAGTCACACTTTTTAAATTTAATTGTCTTAGAATCTACTTTAAAACATGTTTTATTTAGATTTACTTTGATTCATACTTTTTGTATGTTTGTAAACATTGTTTTTTATTTCTTTTCTTTTATTTTGAAATAATTTAATATATATTAATCTTTATAAGACCACTTGTCACAACTTATATATGCCAATCCACCTTTTTAAGAAACACTTGTTACAGCGTCGGTATAAAGTAAGGTCAAAGGTGATTTTGACAAGTGGCTGTATATACACAGCGGTAGACAACAAAGCTTTTTACACACACGCTTTTGTGTATTAAAAGCCGAAGTGATATTTTTCTTATTCTCGATAGAAGTAGCGTGGACAAGTGAAATGGTAGCGTGTAGTTAGTTCGAGTTGTTGGTTAATACTAACGAGTTTCTTTCTAAACTGGAATGCATTCTCCACTCTGTATTCCCTATCTGACTTTTTCTCACTCCTCTTCTATAGCCCGAGGGGGTTAGGTTAAAGCTTAAAAGTAAAAGAACTCATGATATGAGATAGAATTTAGTTTATAAGCATTGAATGTGTACAAGATTTGGATAAGGGCAATGTGTATTCGAGGAGACCCTTAAGAAGAAGGTTAAGAGATAGATGCGTCTTCTCCCTAGATGTGAACAAAGACTGCAAAGTGACTCAAGGGGCTTCTTGACACACTACAAAAAGGTAGGTGGGATTTAACCCTTGTGAGACTACTCCCACCGCCGCCTTTATTCTCTCTATCTCTTTAATACGCAGCCGACCCGACTCATCGGTAACTTTGTCGGCTCTCCGATTCATACTTCCACAGAGTAGTGTATAGTTGTGTATGGTTTTGGCCACCGACCGGGCTTTTCAGCCGGCTAGTAATGCTACAAGTTTAGCCGAAAATGCTTAACTTTTTTGGTATAGGTGAGGCTTTCTTTTGATGAAGGGACAAGGGTACTTAGGTCAAGGTCAAGGGGGGATTTGGCCAATTTCATATGTTGAATGCTTAATGACTTTTTAATGCCCTTTGAATGTTGGGGGTGTGGCCTTTGTTGTGGTAAATTATTTCTTCAGGTTTTTTTAAGACGTAGCAAATTGATAGCATTGACACAGGTTCAGGTAGGTCAGATCTAGAGAATTTGATCTTAATTATTGGCTGGCGACAGTTATCTATTCATGAGTTTATAGCAGTTCAGTTCTCTTAAATGTCTCGACAAGGGACAAGGACAAGAGTCACTATTAGTCTTTAGTGTCGTCTGATTTTTATTTAAAACGAAATCATCGTTTTCAAATATATTTTTGCTTATGCTTTTCTGCTCTGCATACGAGGCGCGAGGGTGAGTGGGAATTTTAGGAATGAAGGATTGAGTTGGTTTAACTTGCTTTTTAGAATGCATGCAAGGGCTTTTTGGAGTTGCAGACTTTTTTGTTATAGTTTACAATTGGTATGTTTTCTTGAATTTATCGGTGAAATGGAATTTCCTTGTTTTAAAATGGTAAAGAAAAAAGGTTTGTCTAATTATGTTTGTCAGGTGGAATACCAATGCAATGTCAGCCAGAGTCCATACCTGTTTCTTTTGGGGGTTTTAGTTTTAGGTTTAAGTAAAAGGTACACAAAGAAGGATTAAGGGTTTTGGTTTATTGTCTTATTGTGTGAAGGAATGGGAATTTGGGTCAAACTTCGAAAGGTTATTGGTTTGAGAATTATTGTTGCATAGAATTATAAAAATAAGCATAGCATGGGGTATGACCGATTCAAAGGTACAGACTTTGGCTTTGGCTAGAATACTAATTACTCTTTAATGGCATTTTTGAGGAACCATTGCCATCCCACATATAAAAATTCCATTTCGTTTCCTTGTAAAAACGCAAACGTCAATACATGTCACAATAACTTAACTCTTTAATGCAACAATGGTTTGTTTAAAATAGACGCAAGATGTATGATTTTACTATTTTAGCCGACAGCCGACTGCGGCTAAACACAAAAGTAATTTCGGCGCATTTTATCATTATAAATCTGGAACTGGATCGGGGGCTTTTCTTTTATAAACGAAATTCGTATTAGTTTTACAATGATGTTTTTTGGTTAAGGAAAGTAAGTATGTAGTGCTGATATTAAAAGAGTGCTTTTATTCAGCCGATCTTCTCTGTGTAGTTTTATTTTGCATACCGCTTTAATATCACATCTTTGAAAGAAAGGGTTATGTAATGTTATATAACATTGATGCTGTGCGGCGGTGATGGGTGGAGGTTTAGTGGGATTGAGAGACCCCACCCGGTGGTGGATGTTTGCCGAGTGAATGGTTCAAGTGCCGGTTGCCACTCATCCACGAGCCAATCCTACTTCCCCACCTTTCCAAGACCTCCTACCACCATCATCATCATCCTAATCTATTTCTTTCTTATTCATTGAGAATAACCCTTTCTTGTTTAGTAAAACTCGTAGAAAAAGGTTTATTCATTAATTTTGAGGTTTTATTCATTAATTGTTTTTTAATTTAAAACTTTTAAAAAAGCTTGAGAAACAATTCCAGACTTATTTTAAACTCTTGACCGGTCTGGGAATTTTTTTTTCAAAGTGGTGGGTTGGGTACGAATATGCGTCAAAGCGTCTAGCACTTTAGGGATTTTACTTTTTTGCACACAAATTTCTCCCCTTAAGTGTACATTTTTACAACATTTTTACATCTTGAATTTTAGCCAAAGTTCTAAGCTAAGCTTAATTAGTAAATATCTTAAGATGATAATACACATGATTACTTAACAGCCCTAACACTAACCCAATGCTTTTCATATAACATGGGAATAACATGAGAAAAGGAGTTCTTATTTTGTAAATTAATCCCACTCTGCCACCTAAACTCGAAGCAAAATACTTTTTCAACTGTACTCAATCCTTTTTTATTACTTGGATGCTTTTTTACATTATTCATATTCATATGCAACTTTTGTTTGAAACATTTTATATGTTTTTGCTTATCTTCTGTTACATTTGTGAAACAGGATGTGTATGTTTATCATTGATAACTAGATTTAAATAATAAGAATAAGAATCTTTGTTTTCAGAAGAAGATGACAATGTTTCTGAATTATTTAGATTATTCTTTAAATATGCACGACAACAGGACAAAAATTGTCAATCATTATTCTTCTGTCTAAACTCTTAGAAATTGTCAAAGTATAAAATAAAATACGTGTTTGTCCTTGTTTGTTATAACTTATATTATGAGATAGTTAAATTAAGATACAAAAGGAGATTTTGATGTTATTTTTGTCCTATTATTAAAATCGCATAGTCCATCTTGAATGATTTTGCTTTTGACGAATCGAATGACATTATGCTGACAAATAATAAAACATACATATTAGTAAAGGTCAGGAGGTCAAATGTCCCATTAGGTACGATAAGAATATTTATGAAAGGTGTATATCTTATAGCCTTAAAGTTTCTTAATTGTACATTATTACTATTACCTCAAATGGCAATATCAAATTTAGATTTTAATATAAAATCATATTGAAAATTTAATTTACAGAAACCAGAATAAATGCATTTACAATATTACAAAAATTACAATTGAAACTGAGAATGTTCAGAAACTACCAGTTAAAATTGAGAAATATTGAAAAACTAACAATTAAAATTGAACATAAACTATAAACTAAATCGCATCTTAATCTTGTTAGTGTCTGTATAATATAGTATTTGTCAATAACCTTATTACTGGGTTGGGTTTAAAAATGTATTTGTTTTACTGCCTATTAAAAAGATTCGTTTTTGTAAACATAAGACCATAATTGTTACTCGAGGAAAACGGAAAGACCTGCGTCATAAAATTGGGTTAAGCATTAAGAATAAAAATAAATAAATAAAATTAGCTTCTACTACTGTCCCGAGCCACCCGAGCATTCTACTAATTTTATTCCAAAACTCCCAAACTTCAATATTGGTTAATCTACCTGTACTATAGCTCCCATTTCTTATATATTATCTCTGTCGTCAAAATAAACGACTAAATGTGACATTTTGATTTTGGGTTACTTACCTGTTCTTGAAAATGTGTACCTGTCTGAAGGGAGTCTGAATTGAATTGCAGTGTATGTCTCCAGTATTTATCATTTAAATATTCCAATGTATTTGTTTCAGCTAAAATTCCTTAAAACCCAAAAACACAAATAAATACTTTTGCTCACCTACCAGTCCGTTATTGTTCTTTGATTTTAACTTATCTGGCATCACAACTAACAATAAGTTTAAGAAAATCTAGAGATAGGATAGGATCCGTAGATAAATAAATACATAAAAATTTACCTTCCTTGTTAAACTTGTTAAGCTTTCTTAGAAAAATAATAATGCAGACCAGGCAGGCAGTCAGCCTAAATCCATCTTCAAAATAATATATTTAGCTTGTCATCTGTCCGTCTTATTTTGTCACTTTCCTTCATGATTTCTGGACTTATAGTTGTTACTATTAGTTTAGTAAATATATGAGATAGTAAAACTCAACGTAAGTAATTTTAAATAAAAAAAACTATAGAAGTAACCTCACTGTGAAAGATTGATCTGCTTTTTCTCAAGGTTAGCCTCTATAAAAACTTCTATTTGAAGCATAGTATGTATATTAAATCTTAATTACTTTGGTTAATATTGTAAGATAATGGAAAAAGAAAAGTGTTTTGGACAAGACAAGGTTTAACCGGACAAAAATATGATTGAACTGAATGACACTGACATAAGGCTAGATTCCTTAAATTATGATTAATTTTGTAAACAATAATTACGGTTATATTCTTAATCTATGAATCTTGTAATAAAACCATTTTCTTGCTTTCTACTTGGTGAAGTGAAGATGCTAAAGAGCTCAATGGGTTGAATGAAGTTTTTTTAATTATTTTAAAATTAGACGAGATGATAGTGAAAGTTATTCAAGTATTTACAAGGAAGTTGATTGGCCTTTTTTAGTAAATTAGGCGAAGTTTGTTTCTTCATATTAATATTCCATGCCGTTATGCCGTGTGTTCGCTCAACGAGCAGAATGTAAACAAAATTAATTAGTATTAAAAAATTTTTGATTAACAGATACGTGTGGTTCATATGCTAAAATGTTTTATTAATAGTTGTATGTAATTGACATTTGACCAGACTTGCAGTTATTAAATGTGACATATCTTATCTTTGATACTAGAGATTTATTTAAAACAATGTAAGTCTTTTTAATAATGAGCTTTAGAATTGCTAATTGAATTGCTTTAGATGCAATTCTTGACTACAGTTGAATATATGACAAAGGTACTTATACTCTCATTGATTAGAGGCAAGGATTTTCCAAGCGTTTTGGGTTTCTTCTTTCTTGTAGTGAGTGTGTGAAAAGGAACAACAAATGCATACTAGTTTACAGTTTAAAATTGCTATATTTGACTTATTCCAGGCAGAGATCTAATTTGTGTCAATGGAGAACCGAGAACCTTAGACCGGATGCTGATGCAAAGGGGACTTAATGGCTGTTGTTACGAAAAGAAATTAATTGATATTATTTCTAATTACATAGTGATTTCAATTTTTAATTTAACTCAGGCTAATGCTACGCGTTTTCATGACAGTCAAACAGTGTCTCCATTTCACCACTGGAACGCGTCATATCATAAATCATACCCAAATTTTTTAAATGCTGGATGATTAAATTCATTATTAAATGACAAAATCTTTTAGACCTATAGTTTATTGAAGTTGTCTCGAGGTATTTTTCCCTGCAGAAAATGTTAGGCGATTAGATATAAATCCTTCTTCCCAGAAGTCTGCAGCCCATAATAGCTGACCCAGCGAAGTACATTTGAATTGAAACCCTTGAGGCAGGGTTTCGTAAATTCCACTTTTTCAGTTTTTATTCCAGACTACTGGAATTAATGGAATAAATGAAAAAAATGGAATTAATAGGCAATAATATAGTATACATGCTTGAAAATTCACGAATATTCAATATTCATGAATATAAAGATCTTTTATTTAAAGAATAAGAAAGCATACCCATATTACATTGCTAAAGATTATAATGTTACTAATAAGCAATAAATTAAATGTTTGATTGTTTGACATCCAAATTTATTAATTTTTGCCAATTAATTCTATCAATTCCATTTTAGGCTTAGTGCAAAGTTCCATTAATTCCATTTTATTCACCCATTTAACCATTAAATTTATGCCATCCGAAACCCTGCCTTGAGGGTTATAATCCGATAAAATAAAAATAAAGTGTATGCCCATTGCATTATAAGAACTCCTTAATATTGAAATTCGATCTCCATGAATCTTTCGAATTTTATTTTTAAGATTTGAGTTACGATGTACCTAGTTTTAAAGGGGCTTTTCATGTGTGCATCTTTTCTTCATGAGATTTGAAATTTGATTGAGTTCTTAATTATTGAAAATGTTTAAATCATCAATCTAATATAAATCAGTTTTAAAACCGAAAAATTTACGAAAATGTTTAAAGCAATAATGGTGGGTTTGCGATGAGCATTGTCATTTGTATTATTACAGAAAAATTTAGTCTAGATTGAGTTTTACATTCAAGTAATGTGAAAACGAAAAACTTTGGGGGGACAAGACGGCGAGTAGTCAACAGGCATTGGATTTTATAAAACTGGTATTGAACGATAAGATTGTATAAATTACAATAATCCACGGTGAAGTTTCCCCCTAATTGGTTTAAAGTAATTAAATTCTAGTTTAATTTAAGTATTAATAATGAAACTCACAAACAGCGTCCTTATCCAGAGCATTTGATCAAGGTCGGTCAAGATGTGTAATGAAGAACGAATTTACCGTGTTTCTCGGCTATAAAATTTCTATTGATTTTTTTTAATAAACTCATACATGCATAATATACGATACTATACAAAACCTTATTTATCTCATTAACTGACTAACTGAAACCCGAAATAGAAATCCTCCACGTTTAACTCTTTCAATTTAACTTAATAATAGACTACAAACAATACCTAAATTGAAGTTAATACATGTTTGGCTATCTGTCATTGACACCCATTTTTTGCTGTTTTAGATCAGTACTCTATTCATAATTACGAAAATCCTTATGCCTTATGCAGCTTATTGTTTTTGCTCCGCTTCTTCTTTAGCGGCTCTGGCACCTCGTAGCGCACCAGCTTTAATCCTTTCCTTGGCCCAGTCTGGTTGTTGATCAGGATTGGCTTTGTACTTGTTGATAACCCCATGCAATGCTTTTTGTCTCCATTTAGCCACAGCATGAACTTTTACTGCTAGTCTCTTCATCATATGATCACTTTCGACGGGGCCCTACACATTAATCTTACTTAAAATGTTTATCGTCATTATGAATATGTTAAATGTTAAATTATTATAAAAGACGCTTACAAATTGGGGTTTCCACGGTCCACTGTCATTAATAGTTTCCTCTTCCTCAGAACCAGGAATTGCAGGTATGTCCAGCTTCCAAGTATAGAATTTGTAGAATATGAAGTAGATTATTAGAAAGAAAATGAAAAGCAAGACCATTATGACAACACAGTCTGTAGCTCTCAGTCCTTTACGAGGAGGTGGTAATCCAGTCACTCGAATCATGAAAAATGTATCCATTAGTTGGCAATATGTAAAGCGATTATAGTATGTGTTGATTACAGCGGCACGAAAGATGAATATTTGACTACGGTTCTTTGTTCGTATCTCAGTACTAGCCATATTATCAAATCTGAATTTATTTCGATTTGTTTGGTTTATCAAACGATAATACTGTGATGTCAGGGCTTTTGGCTGTTCTCGAGGTAAATACTATAGACAGAAAGTTTCGTCATTTAGTACACATACATGTATGTTATAAAGAAGTCATCACTTAAAATTTTAAATGCTCACTCTGCTGTCAAAACAATCAGAATAAAACTGGTAGACATCTTCCCTTTCTTTCGAATACTTGCCAATACTTAGAGTTGACTCTAAAAGCCGTTTGTACCAATTTTTGGCTCTGTCCGCTCCAACATCCGTAGGAATGCTCCTACGATAGTGATAAGATCAAATAAAAATATTATTGATGAAAAATAGAAATAATAATATCGTCAATAGGAAGAATCTCATTGTCTGTATCATGAAGAATAGCGATATTACGAACCCATTGTTGTAGCATCCAGCTTCTAATTGAGTAAGGTTCATCAAGGTTTCTTGCCCAAGCATATCATATACGATAAGATTACCTGTCACATCTCGTGCATCAGAAGTAAGAAACTGCTCTAGCTTTGGAACAAAATCGTCTCGCCAAGAAATATCATACACTTGGCCTTTGAATAGATATGCCATAGGTATCTATTAAAAATCAAAGTCATAATAAAATATAATAAAAATGAATACTTGGAATGATGCAAATTTACGTATGGCACAATTATTAATTACCTTGCATTTCGTATGATTTTTAGGATCAGACGCTTCGTTTTTACACTGGAATAGTTCTCTTTGATGGTGCCATACTTGATCTCGAGGTATTTCCAAATATTCCCCTTTATACTGCCAGTCCGTGGCCTGCACATCTGTATCCAATTCTCCCTTAATATCATCTCTGCGAACTAATGGTGACGCTTCTGAGATTAGTTTGACTTCCGTGAAAGGGTCACACCCAATGTTAAATTGAATTGTCTAATGATTGCAAGTCAAAATTAAAGGTGCAACTGCACAATTGAATTAAAAATCATAGGAAACTTAAACCATGAGATTCAACATACCGTGTAATAATCCTCTTTCCTGCACCTAAGGTTTATAATAGTAGGTCGCACAGTTATGATAAAAATTCCTAATCTTTCTCGAGCACGATTCGTTACATCTTTGAAGTCAGTCTGTTCCAACTTTTCTTTCTGCATCCTGACCAAATCCTGAGAAAAATATTATCAAAACGAGGCAATGCAAAATCGGAAGATTGTATTACGTACACTATTTTTTTGCATTATTGTGAAACATTGTTACTCACTACATCAGGAAGAGTCATTTTAATGTCAATGGTTTTAGTGAGAGTTGTTTCATCTGCATCTTCCTCAATTCCTGCAGAAATCTATTTATTTTGAATAGCAAATAATTTAATGGTCAGGTTATTATTTGGAATATAAAAATAAATGTACCAAAATTATTACAACTTAATTGTACACTTACTGAAACTTCAATTCCAGGAGTGTTTTCGTATTCAATGATCAATTCAGCCTCAGTTGGCACATTCTTTCCGAAATAAGAAACTGAAGTTTTCACCCGTGTGCCAAATCCTGTGAGGCAGAATTTACCAAGGGTTTTTAGGAATTTGAACAAAATATTATAATTTCGTATAGGTAGTTTACGGTTTATAAAAAGAGCAAGCTTTACCAATTTCAGCATAATCAAACGTTACATATTTTACCTGAAAGTGTACAGTATGAATATTTAATAAATAAACAGTATGCAAATTAAATTATTCGTTTTATCTGTATTTAGTTCATAGTACTTCAAAATTTGAGAATGGACAAATTCGATCTTCTTGTTTTGGCTTTGCCATTCCCAGGCCTGAAACAGGAGATTCTGTAACTTTTTCTTCAGAAACCATTTGCAAATTTCCATTTAATAGGCTGTTAATTGGTACTCCGAGCATTTCCGCTTTATCAAGTTCATAA
>JAQGAA010003874.1:0-10255 GCA_034696425.1 Isotoma viridis
AAAAGGCTCAATGGCAAAATGGTATATTTTTTAATGGCAAAAGCATTAATTCTGAGGGCAGTTAATTAATATCCCTTCACATAAACTACGTAATAACGTATGCCTTTATGCATAAACTTTTTCTATCTTTAAGTAGTTAGTGCCCTTAATGAATCCTTCGTAATGGCACTTTTAAATTAATAGTGCTTAAAATTTTAAACTGAATAGATTTTTCAAAGGGAAGAGCCTAAATTTCAAACGATATTGAGGATAAACAAAATTTAACTGTTTTAGGATTAAACCAGCGTTTTCGCTTGGGATAACTGTTTTTACACTTTAATTTTTTACTTCTAGTGGTTCACTATGTTCCCAACAATATTTCAAAAAGACTTACCAAGAAAAGTAAACAAAATAATGGCTTCATTTTGGAAATACAGCCATGCTGAATTAAATTTTCAAAAACTGTTTTCAAAGTCTGAATTCAGACTGTTTCATTAATCTTTCGAAGTCTCGGATATATAGAAATATTTCAATAGGTGCGGTATATTTAAAAAGGTTTATTATAAACCCACTTCTAATTAACTTTAATCCAGTATTAGGATATTTTATAAAAATTTAGTAACGCCTGAAAAGAAATAAGCATTTGCATTTGGAGTGCAGCTTAATCGCCATTAATCGGACACTTTCTCTGAATTTCATCATATTAATCGTAATCCTATAATCTTCCAATTGGTCCTCCAAATTATTGTCGGGTCGGAGTTAATAAATTCTAAAGGCAGTTTAAACTTTTGAAAATGCTCTTTTGATTTATTGCATGTTGATTTTTATAGCCAAATAAAAATTTCTCTGCAAATTCTGCGTAGTAGTTTAGTGTTGTGGTTATTATGATTTGTGAATTATAATAATATCATGTTCACACGGATTAAAATTTGCTTGGATGATAATTTAAGACATGCATATATAATAATTGTCATACTCAAAATTAGCCTGAACCATTGTCATGTTACATGGAACTTTTGCTAATTGAAATGTTACAAAACTCCTAAGGTTAGCCTACCGTGTATTCTAGGCTCAAAATTAACAATAAAAAAGTCATTAGTATTCCATTCTACCAATTATTTCTAACCGTGTCCGGCCAAGTTGTATAATACATTTAGTTATAACACGACATTTAGGTACAAACATTTAGTTATAATGCAATCAGATATAATTAAAAAGCATCTAGCATAATTTTATCGGCTCATATAAATTTAAAATGCTAGCATTTTAGTATAGCCTGCATTCATGCAATCACCTTGCTAAATGTTGAAGTTTCCATTACAGGTGATAACTAAAAATATTATCACTTCTCATGCTTAAAAAACCTGTGTAATAGAGCACCCTGGGAAGTAATGACGCTTCAATAGACCCCCGTTATGCGTTCAAACGCTTACAATACAATGCTGACATAATAATCTACATCTAGTCAATCAGATGATCACGAAATGAATGCATTTTGTGCAATTATTATTCGTGCACATTTTCATAGTCATTGTTTTTCTCAAAAGTACTTCAACTAATTTTTATTCAAATGAAAACGATTAAAGCTGAGTGTTATGATTTTACGTAAGTGTAATGATCTAATCGAAGCGCTTCGATAATAAAGTCTTTTTACATTCATTGTTTGCCGACATTGTGCTTCTGATTTTAAGGTTTATTTATAACTATAAGGACGAAACTGTGACGACCTTTATTAGTATTAGTGATGATGGTGACATCACACTTATACATGCAGCTTCATAAGCTTTAATACCTGGAACAAAATCGTTTTGAACGTTTGTAATTATTAATTTATTAGATATATATAGATAGGAAGACACATTGACCCCTGAAATAATAAGGTACATCAATATATCTGGAAACGGATCTGGGAAATGTATTAAGTAAGCCTTCCAAGCAAACTTTTAAATTAACAAATACTTTATTACTCTGCAAATTTCGATTGCTAAATTATTTTCTCTTTGAGACTTACAAATAAAAAGCGGTTTAAATTATGTCCACAGTAATGATGACCAATGAAATGAAATTTTATTTCAGAATTCCTGCATACAGATAAGCCGAATAAGTTTTTAACATAAATGATATGTACATAATTACTCAACATCTCGATTAAAACTAATTGTATTGTAAATATTTACTTTTAGACAATACTGTTTGATGCATAATCTAACGGCTCAACTCAATTCAACTTAAATATTGCATTGTATTCGTTTAATGAGGGATGAAAAATGATTATTTGTCTAATCGCATCGCCTTGGTTTAATTATAAAATACAGATACAGAGTAAAAGTTCAAGGTTTTTTAACTTTTTTTACAAAACACAAATAGGCACTTAGCTTTAGATAATTTTAGCACGTGCACTGAAAACTAATTTTCAGATTTTGACTTTGACTTAAGCATGAAAAATGAATTCAAATTACAATTGCTTACTAGGTACATAGATCTCTGTATAAGTTTAGATTATGATTATTATTATTGCCCTTTACCTTCAACTTAAATATCAAAAAGGGCTGTAGATAAAATCACTAATTTCCTGACAGTACTATATTTTGTTTATTGACTCGAACTTATCAAAATCATTTTATGAACTTTTTGTACCCAATTTTACCTTAATATTTACCTGTAAAAATTCGTTAAGAATGGAATTTCTAATGAAATAATTCACAATTTTTATGTCAAACAGCTAAACTCCTAAAATGCAGTTTTAAAAATTAATCTCTAAATTTTAATGGATTTAATTTATTTAATAAACTAGCCTATAATATCTTTGATCCAAAAATATCCAAGCTCAACCAAGATATCAAACCACTTATTATTTAAAGTTAACAACAGCATGAATACATAATGAGCCAGATGTGAATCTTTCCAGAGAGAGGAAGTGAAGAGGAAGTTTATAAAAAAAGTCCATACTAAGTCTTTCATTGTATATTATTTTGAGACCCTCTCTGCTAACCCACCAGTAAGTCTTTTCACTTCTGATCTGGTTCTTGGTGGTTCCTTCATCATCATCTCATCATAATATTATCATTTACGTAGGGACTTTTGTTTGAATGAGTTATTCCTGTGAGAACCTCTGTACTCTTAAATATTTAAAATTTAATAGAACCATATAACTATGATGAAATTTTTTATAACCCTTTTACACCACACGCTCGTATATAATATTACAAAAGCACAGATTCATTGAATTCTTTAAGACTTTAAAATCATTAAACAAAACATCTTTCAACTGAATATAGAATAAACGTGCCATTTGTAAAACACTTTCCAAAATTTTGAAATAAATGAACAGGTTTAACGAAGAACCATTCCATAAGATGTTTAGTATTATTTAGAATTGGAACATGGATTAGTTTATGAATGGATAAAGTTGAGATCTACAGGTCTTGTTGGATTTAAGCCAGGATTTTGGGATTTTATTTGTGTTTCTATGTGTAAAATGTGCCAAGCTGGCAAAACCTGAAGAAGAAAGATTGCTTTAAGAGGCTTAATGAACTCGTGGTAGATTCAATTATAAAAATTTTAATTATACTTAATGAAGTTACATGCTTCCTGCTTAGCTTTATGGTTAGTGAAAGCATATTATTACACGATGTATATGTGACACTTGACAGACCCCTTAAAAATTCAATGGACTTTGGCAAGGTATATTATTGGATTGAGGTGGATGAAATGAAATAGTGCATTGCGAAACAAGGAAAGAAAGAGTTGTGAGATAAAATCAGGGAGTAGGGAGAATTATTTGAGAAGTTTTAGTTTGGAATGGCACGCCCCGAACCACTGATCACATTTCACCGAGATATGGTGATGGTGTGTCTGTTTTGCTCAAAGTATTAAGATGAAATAGATTAATGGGCGTATCGGATTTAACTTGGGTAGGTCTTTAGGTACATATAGTATTAATTTATTTTGAATTGGGTAATAAGTCTATTGAACTTTTATTATTTGTAAGAATCGTTTTGGTTTGGAGACAGTGATGGTGGGTTTTGAAGTTAGAATATATTTTGGGCTTTACTTGTATTTGCAAATTGATTGAAAGGTAAATGAAAGTTAAATTTCAACATAGAAATTACTGCTAACTAGCAAAGTGATACGTTTTCAAACGTAGTATATATTTGGAAAGATTTTATTTTAAAACATTTTTGAGTGCTGAATCGTTTCCAGAGAACGTTCCATTTGCTTTTCTGTAAGACTATGAGCTTTATGCAGTGGTTAAATTTATAATGATGAATAGATGTTCATCAAATCCTACTTTCTGGTTTACTTGACACATAATATATAAGTTTTGAACACAGAAACAATACTCTAAACTTACATGTATTAAAAATAAAATAAGGTCTCCTGTTATTTTGGAAATGACATAAAATCAATCAATTCAAGTTCAAGCCAAATTAAAAGATGTTCGGGGTTATCATTTATTAAGAATAACTTAAAATCAAATAGGCACTTATCCAAATATTATGATTTTGAATTCTGAAATTATCTTAAACCTTAGAAATGACAAAAGCAAAGGGTATGTCTCGGAAGTTTTGCCGACCCTGGTTTTCATATCATGTCAAATGCAAACAGCGAAAGGAAAAGTATGGAATTTTTGGAAGAGTGTCAACTTGGTTAATATTATTATTGAATTCGTGCTTCAACTACCTTATACCCTTATGGACAGATGCACAAAAGAGAAGTTTTCGAGCAGATGGAACACGGCTTTCGAGCACACATTCTCTTTCCTTCCAAGTAGTACTACTACCTACCTACCTAGTTCTAATAGTTTTGGTAAGTTGGACGAACTAATAACGTCAGTCAGTCATTCAGGGGAGAAGATACAATCTTTCTCGGTCGTCCAAATGGAATGGAATTTCTTTTCGGAAGAAGTACTTGTGGAATGGGATTTGAATTGCATAATATTGTATTGCATCTGTAATGTAAGTTAGTAGCATATAATATTCTAGTAAGGGGAATACACACACAGACATAAAGACGGATAGACAAAAATAGAAGACAACTCACAGGTGTCCCCTCTAAACTCATCTTCTCATCTTAAATGAAACGAAAAATAAAAACTTACATGCTTGTTTTTCTTGACTAAATGAATGAGCTGTTCAAGTCATAATAATTTGAATATTCTATGCAAGTCTGATTTCAATAACTAAAACTTAAGTAAAGTTAAACTGCATTGCATTGCCAAAACTTTACGTAATTAAAAAATTTTTATTAGTTCAATGTATTGCAACTTTGCATTGCGACTTGCGACAAGTACTTCATGTACATCTGATACAATATAATGATTATAAAACCCTAAATAAAGACATGAAAGGCTCCATAATTGGGTTGATATGAATACATTTAAATTGTCTAACTTATAGTAGCAGAGCAAAGGAAATCATATATTTAAATTATAATACATGATATAAAATAATCAACAAAACTTTTAAATGCTAAAAATTAATTGCATTTTCATTCCGTAATTAAATCGTCAGAAGAAATAACATGACTAACTTTTGACAAATAGTCGTCCAGCTATTTGAAACCTTCTAATAATATTAATTATTAGCACTACCAAAGTAATCATGAGTCAAACAGTAAAAAAACATTTCATTACAAAATGGTCAGATCTGATTCTGGTTAAATGAAAGAATTAAAAAAATCCTATACACTAAAATTAGGTATAGTCTGTGAGTGCAATGTTTTAAATTGTAATATCTTATCTGAGAAATCCATTTGGGCAATTACTAAACGAAAAATATTCATAAAATCAAACATTTACACCCAGCTGGACTTAAGATCCAAATTCTTTGGACTGACTCCTGTTGGTCTACATGTGCTGCTTATGGTTTCCAAAAATCCACAACATTTTTGTCTGTTTAAATGGAAAAAAGTAAAAGTCTGTGTTGTTTAGTTATAAAAGTGTTAAGTGTTTGTAAATATGTTTATGCTGAGAAGAAGCTAACAGGCTCATGTTAGAGAAGTAGAAAGGGTCTGTCCGTCACTCTGTTGGGTCCGTGCCGTATTATCATTACTACTATTATACTACTACTACGGCTCATTCACTAATAATGAATACTGTTGACTCTGACGAGATTTACATTTCAACTGCATTTAATTTTTGCTCTTGCTGCTTTTACGGGAGGCAGTGGCACGAGCAACATGTCATGTCAATAAATAAGTGCTTTTCAACCAGAACTTCTTCCGAACAAGGATTCCCCTTTTAAATATTTATATTTTTTCATGACTTTTCAAGAGTTTTACATTTACTTGGATTATGTACTCTCTACTCTACTACTCGACTCGCGTGCTAGAAACAGGCAGATGCAGTTCTGTATTTAAATTTTAAAAGATCATCCAAGGCATTTAAATTTTCGGCTTTGCTCTGTCTCTTTTGCTTTTTCCCCGATTTCTTTTATTGCTAACTAATGCATTTCAAAATCGTTTTTACTTTTAATGGACCACATGTAATGTGTATTGGTTGTATTTATTAACATTTTTAGAGTCTAGTCGGTTGTTGCATCTAATGCTGGTAGTGGTGATGGTCTTGGTCTTACTAGTAGTAGTGGGCCAATGGGTTAATTTTGTTACGTAATGAAATGGCTTTAGTCGTTGATTAAATAAAGCTGCTAGAAAAATTTGTATAAAGTCTTCACAACAATTTTTTAAATCGTGAAATGTTGTAATTTGTTTTTACCCTTGGGTTATTGGGGTTACTGTTAAAGTAGAAGTATATTTATGCAAAAGACTAGAAGCGAAAAGGCTATTGGCGAAACAAAAGTATAAAAACAATGGTCTAGCCTTGTCATTTCTAGTCTATACTATAAAGTTTGTTCGTATTTATCATAAAAGTCTTAACAATCAATAAAAAGTTTTAAAATCGTAAATCTTAATATTTTAATCCAAAGCATAAATCTTATTTAGCTCCAAAGGACATTTGTTTCAAATTGATATTTTATATTTATTGCAAAATTCATCGATTGCTACTTAAATAACTTATTTTGAACATTATATCTATTATCAACGCAGTAATACTGTAATGAAGCTCCGATAGAATGTTTTCCCTATAAACTGCTAGTTTACCAGCTCCTTTTCTGGACCAATTATCGACGATGATAAATTATAAGATTCCAATGTACAGCGAAAGAAACAATGAAATTGGCCAGGAGCATAACGTTTTTTTCCATCGCAAATGAAATTACCTTGTTTAAGTTCAAAATAACCATATTTACGAATTACGAAACGATAATAATAAATCAATTCCTGAATAAGGATTCAAGTAATATTTATTTATTTGTTTCTATTTTTGGATCTTTTGTGTCCCCCATCATCACCACTGGTCACCCAAAGCATAAATTACATAGACACCACGTGTACCTTCTGAAAAGGACACAAGACAACGAAGACATTCCAAAGAGCCTTATGTTCACAATATCAAATCAAAGAATTTCCCAACTCCTATTTTCCATATATCTTATTACTTTATCAAAGTATAAGGTCAGCACATTTAAAAATAGTTAACTATGACCACCTGGACTCACACATATGCGAATACGATGACTGATGATTGCTCAAAAAAATTAAAGACTGAGAGTCTGCTGTAAATCGCATATAACCTTTGTAAATTTTATATCTTCGTCTTAAGTACAATCTTCCGAAATCAGGACGACTATACAACATTCACTTCCGTTATTAGGGGAAGTTATTTTTGTGCTTGACAATTTCATGGATGTTGAATACAAGCACGTACCATATTCTCCCATACATAGCATACCATCAAAAACCACCACCACCACTATTACTTTCACAGTACGGAAAAAGAAAACAAGTAGACGTTGTCTTTGGAAATGTTTTTCAATTTACAATGCATTACATCATATTATCATGATCACCATATGCATATTATTTCTTTCCTTTACGTTTGGCTCAAATGAATGGGAAAGATGACTAAGGAAACTTATGTTTGAGACAATCCGAAATTCCTTTAAGGGTTGACTAGGGTATTTTGTATATCCATTAGTAGTATTTGTATATTATTACTAGAATGATGCTCCCCTCTCATCTTAACAAGTCATCCGGGATTCCCTTTCTTACTTCTTGCAAAGAATGCATGCCTGGTATTTCTTGAACTAAGATTTAGTCATTTTGGAATATTCTCATCCTTTTCTAGTAAGAATATTCAAAGTTCAAACAATAAGAAGATTTTAATTTTAACATTTTAGAAAATAACTCCCCTCCCTGTAAGCAAATACCATAGTCGTTTTACTTAAATTAAATCTATATCAATTTACTTCTGTAATCCGGTTCGAACCAGGTTTATTTTGTTCTTTGTCGCCAAATATTCTCCCTCGTTACACATTATCCCAAATAAAAAATTAAGCCCCTGCCGGGATACAATAAAAATTTATACAATATTCCGTCTACCCCTTTGTATGTACCAAAATATAAATAAGGGCACACGTCTCACGTCCCCTTGAACCAATCATCATCATGATTTCTTGCAAGACATTCACCACTGCCTTTATCCCATACATACCAAAGCTACAGAAAGGAAGTGGTTTTCGAAAGTAGTAGCAGCAGCCAGCAAATCTTGTAAGAATCATGAATGGATCGTCATTATTATTACAACTAGGATGGCTTATGGCATTCATTATCCTTCCGAGCTAAGTAAGTTAGTTAGCTAAGCTAAAGGAAGTCCCTTTTTCCTGTTAACCATAGATTGATCTCTGTTACCCGGTTTTTTATATTTCTCTTACGTATTATAATGTCATAGGGTATTTTTCAATACAGTTAGTAAATAGTGGTTTATGAATCCTAGCATATACATCCTGCACAATCTTGCCAGAAGTTCGAAAGTCATCTCTATCTATGAATGTACTTTAAAATATGCATATATCTATCTGTTCGCAGGATGTACGACGAAGAGAGTTACGATCCCAAATCCTCAATAATGTATTCTATCCAATCCAACAAGTTTCAAGTTATTTTCGGAGATCTATTCTAGTTTTTTAAAATCCAACTTAACATCATCATCATACGTTGTTCGAAACAAGGTATATAGTACCATCAGTAGTAGTCAGTCCAGTCGGTGGTGATGATGATGATGGTATGGCATGCATGGCAGTGGCAGTTTAACTCAGTCAGTTGCTTCTTAACAGTCTAGAGTCAAGTGTTCGAAAGTTGGCTTAGCGTTGAAAACACATCAGGAGTTGGTATATCCGCATAGCTTCTTATTAGATGCTTGCCAACTTTCCAATAGCGAACAAGTCAAAGGTTTTAGTCATTCCGACCAAAGATTAACATATTTTGTATAGAAAAATCCAGATCCGATACATAAACCAAAAGCTTTTACCCCATTTGTACTTTTTATAAGTCAACCAACCACCGACTGATTTGATTTCCGTTTAATTTGCCAAGAAAACAAGATTTTTTTTCCGGAATAGAATCACCTAGACGTTTTGTTAGCAAAATTAATTTGAAAGGGTTGTGAAATAACGAACATTCGAATTTAACGTAAGATAGAAATTGTGTCCAATTCAATATAAAACAAGTTCCTTGCTAGTTCTTTGTCTTAGAAAGCTTAAAAATGCCAAAGTCATTCCTATTCACACACAAAAGATACGACTTCCATGAAGAAGCTAATAGTAATATTCAAAATAATAATGATTCTGGAATAGCACATACGACGAATCATGTAAAATCTGAACATCCTCCGCCATTAGTTGTAAGAAACGTGGTTCCTGTCCCAGTACCTGTTTCAGTGCCAGCAGATTCTATTGAGAATAAGAACTTTGACCTTATGCCCTCATGGGCCACTCCGGTGGCAAAGCCAGTTCCATTTGAAAAAATTACTAAGAGATACATGCAAAGATATCATGCGGAAATCTCTAATAATTCAAAGATGGCAGTTTTGAATAATAATGAAAAGTTTACAAGAGTTAATAAAACGTTTATCAAAATTCCGGCATTGATTCCTGTTGTGAATGGAATAAGAAGAGTTGAACAGGATTTAAGGGAAAAAGAGTTTAAAGGGCATTACAATCATCAAGAGGTTATGAGATCAATGGATTCGGATGACCAACCTGTTAATCTTTCTGTGAAGAAAGTGGATTTGTTCAATTTGAACCAGTTGGCTGAGGTGAGTTTGGGTTTGATTAGCTTAATTACTCTGTTACTTTCATTATATATGTTACAGGCCATCTCGATTTCTAGGCCATATTAATCATTCCTAGGCCAGGTAAACAGGCCTAGGCCTGTT
>JAQGAA010003875.1:0-10255 GCA_034696425.1 Isotoma viridis
AATTATTTTAAATATTCAAATGGTTTAGCGTTGGATGCATGCATGATTGTTGCACGAATATTTGAAGCCAATTATCCAGAGTCTTTAAAGCGTGGAATCATTCTTAACGGTAATCTTACATTTAAATCAGATACGATATCATATTTTCGGGTTTAGTAGCCCCTGCCCCCTAAAATGCTTTCGCAAAGGCAAAGGTTGATGTAAAAAAGCATTAAGCAGTTTCAAAAGAGTTTTATGTCAAAAGTTAGAATGTATTTTAAATGCCTTAGAAATATGTTTACCCCAGGGGTTCTAAAAGATGAAATAAATGCCATAACATAATATTATTATATGATTTTGCTATAGCTCCATGGGTGTTTCAAATAGCTTGGAAACTCATTCGACCCTTCCTAAGTGAACACACAAACTCCAAACTATTGTTTTTGGGCTCAGATTTAAATGTTTGGAGAGGTGAAATATCTCAACTCATGTCAAGTCAACAATATCCAGAAATGTATGGAGGTCATGGTCAAGGATTTATCTCAAAGGTTGGCGTTGGTCTTGAAACAGTTAATCATAACGGAAATGGGAAACCTTTGATATTACAGCCTAAAATCCCACAATGTTGATTTTGATAAAATCCTTAACTTTACTCTAGTATGAACCAAGTATTTTATTCTGTTAAGAAATTATTTATTTATTTATATGTCAGGTTTTATAAACACAATGATAAAGTAAATAGTCAATTAAGTGAGTAAATTCTATGTAGAACAAATAAACTGAATGAGAGAAAAAAAGGAGAAAATATGTAAATGAGTGATTCGTAAAGAATAAAAGGGATTTAGATATTTAACATTTGAAGAATAATTGAAAAAGGGTATATTATGAAAAGTGTTGTAATGATTTGTAATTTGTAACTTGAATAGAATAAATTGATTATCAATATCATAGAGGCTGATAAACATTTGAAGGAAGAGGTGTGTTAGGAGCCATAAATTTAGACATAATATAATTTAGAAGATCTGGATTGAGAGAATTGAGACGAGGTAATTCACGTTTCCTCGAGTTACCTTTGGATGGTTGTGGGGATGGTGGTATGCCTTCTCTTTTTCTACCTTCAATCCTTCCATTTGAAAACTTACTCTTCTTTGCTGACTCTTCTCCGTTGCTCCGTGATGGACCTCCGCATCCTCCGCTTCTTCCTCCACGAGCTCCACCACCACCCTTTCCTCCAGTAGCTCTATTATTTACCGAGTTAACAATGAAGTGGCCTTCTTTCCCATTTTTGATGCGAATTGGCTCCACCTTCTTTTTAATTTCCGATCTTTTACAGTTGACATCGCTCTTTAACTGCGGCTTTTTTGACTTTGTTGACTGAACAGGGTCCTTTGAATAAGATTTCCTTTCCTTCCGAGAATCCATTTGCCCTCCTGATCTTTCTTCATTCTCCACTTTGATGTTTTCCACTTGACCTTCACTCATCCTTTTCTTCACTTCATTAGTGGAAACAACCTCTTCTTGCTTTCTCTTTCTCATTGACGGGATCTTACGCTCTGAATTTCCCTGTGTCTTAAAGAGGCTTAAACCAACTTCGTTTTTGACCACTACAGGTAAGTTAGAACTGGAGTACGGGTGGAGTAGTTTTTTATGAATTTTTAATTTCGGCACTTTTGGAAACTTTCTTCCATTTTCATTTAAAATGTCATCTTCAAACCCTAGAAAAGTCAAACAATAATCAGACCAATTACCTTAAAAAAATAAAGATATAAATATTTAGTGAAAACACGAGTACAGACATGAGACATACCTTGAGTGGGAGGATGTCCCTCGTCAAATTCCTCAATTTTTTGTGGTTCAGATTTTATGTTTCTGAGTATATGAGGGTCAGTCTCGATGGAACAGCATGACATTCCTCCTTTTTCCTCTTTCCTACTCCCTCTTGATTGACTTCCCCCTCCTCCCTCTTCTTCTTCAACTTCTCCAACTTCTTCTTTCTTTCTCTTTCTCATTGACGGGATCTTAGGCTCTGAATTTTCCATTGTCTTAAAGGGGCTTAAAACCACTTCTTGTTTGACCACTACAGGTAAGTTAGAAGATGAGTACGGGAGTGGTTTCTTAGGAATGTTTACCTTCGGCACTTTTGGAAACTTTCTTCCATTTTCATTTAAAATTTCATCTTCGAACCCTAGAAAAGTCAAACAATAATCAGACCAATTACCTTAAAAAATAATATTCAAATATTTAGTGGAAACACGACTAGACATGAGACATACCTTCAGTGGGATGATCTCCCTCATCAAATTCCTCAATTTCTTGAGGTTCGGATTTTATAATGATTCTGAGTTTTTGAGGGTCCGTCTGAGTGATACAGCCTGACATTCCTCCTTTTTCATCTTTCCTACTCCCTCTTGATTGACTTCCCCCTCCTCCCTCTTCTTTTTCAACTTGTCCAACTTCTTGTTTTATTTGGGCCGTTAAAGGCAAAGGAAACTTTTCATTCCACGCTTTCAGATAATATTGCACATCACGTATCTCTTGCTTCTTAGGACGGGATTTTTTTGTACTTGGTTTCGTAGCCCGTTCAATTGCATCAAACGTACAATCCACTTCCTTTTTAATCTCAACTGCAGTCCCATCTCTTACTTGATTCACAGCGCCCCAACATCCCAACATCATTTCTTCTCTTTCACCATTTCCTAAAAATATTAAACTCAATTTTAACTCAATTTCTAATTTAAATAATTTTACTACATAACATTGCTTAAACCTTTTATGAAAAATATTTTACCCCGCAGCAGGTTATTTAGGGGATGTGAATAGAGTTCTGAATGAAAGTGAAGTATTATTATGTTATGCTAATGTTACCTGTGATTGGTGGACTTTGGGGGTTAGAGGAGCTCAAGTCTACACGAGCAGGGTCGGCATCGGCAGGGTCACCTTCCACACATACAGAGACGTCCATCTCCTTTTTAATGGGAACAATGTCCTTCATTTCTATTTGCAGGGAGGCATCTCTTCCTATTGTACTGCATTTTTCTGCATTTTGATGAGCAATAGCTACACCTTCGGCATCTGTATCCAAGTCCATTTTTTCTTCTTTAATGCGGATGACATTACTGACTTGTTTGCATTCTTTTAGCTGCTGCTTAGCAACTTGTTTTCTCTCTTTAATATCTGTCGCTTCTTCACCTTCGCTGCAACTGGGCAGTTCCTGCTTCACTATCACTTTGGGCCCTTTGATAACCTCACCAATATACTCAACTTCTGGATGAAGTTTAGGCATTTGTCTTTGTTTTCGCCCTCTTCGCTTCCATTTTTTTCCTTTAGGGGAAATGTCAAAACAGGTTTTCAGCGTAGGCATCTCATCATATTCGTCCTTTACTTGTCCTTGCGAATGTGGCCAAGCTAGAATAGAGAAAGCAAGTTGGATTAGAGGTCAAGTAAAAATAACTGCACAATAATATTATAAAGTAATATATGCGCAAGGTATAATAATACTTATCAAAGGTTACCTAGAAAGTCAGATTGGGGTGTGGGGCTGGAAAACGGGAGGTTGCGGTCTCTTAAGTAATACCCACTTCTCGCTAATTGGGCTACTTGGGGATTAAGTTCCTCTTGATAAGGAATTGCACTAGTCACCGCTAGATATTCATTCTCTTCACCCTCCTCCAAAGGGATGTCTTCACGAGTAAAGGATCTCATTTTACACGTTAAGTTTCAAGAGTCAAGAGACACAAGATCAAAGTCAACTAAAAGTGAACTGTCACCGATTCACTGTCAACTGTGCGATGCACACACTGCACACTGTCAACTCTGCAAACTAACTGTGCACTGTAAAAGTGTAAAAAAACAAGTAGTCAAGTCAAAAGGAAAGTGAAGTGTCAAGTGAGGCCTGAACAACGAAACTTCACTTCAATAATAATAATAATAACAAAAATAGTCAAAAAAACAACTGTATAGATAATTGCTTATTAATTAGGATAACTTAATTAACAAATAAATTAGTTTGTTAAATGGTGACGGTGGGGGTAAATAATAGAAGGGAACGAAAGTGTTTGAACATTCCTTGTAAATATACTCAGTAGCAATGAGAAAGCATTGTTCCACGTCATCCACCACGCGCACGAGCAAACAGAGGAATCGATTGAGGCCTCTGCTGCATGCTCTATCCATATCGAAATTTATACAAATACACGATAAAAGACTTAATAATTAACTAATTAATTTTATAATTGGATTTATTTATTCCAAAGTTCAATGATTACAAAAGACTTTAAACAATAGGAACTAAACTGATGAATGAGAAACACATAGAAAACTAATTGATAATTTTTTAATTATTATATTTCTGAAGATTTTTCCCAATTCCTTTAAATAACAGATGCAGCAATTGTTATTTTTTTTCATTCATTGTTGTGATTGTGGAAAGAAGAAGCTCTACTTCGAATCTCATCAAATCCAATCTGAAATTTAAAAAAAAATCCTTTTTAATGTCTATGATTTTATATTAATTATGAAAATAGCTTTAATTAAGTTGTGAGAGAAAGACTAACGCGATAATTGTTTGGAAGAGTTCCTCCATACATTTCCGGAAATTGATCAATTTCTCCATATTTCTCAACAGTTTCTTTGAGCACGGATTTATCTCCTGAATTAACAAAAACAAGTTTGGCATGTGTAGACTCTGACACAATTGGTTGAACTAGTTTCCAAAATAATCCAAAAAGAGCAGGAGCTGGATAACAATCATTTAAATTAATATACTTAATGTCAAAGGTCAAGAAGGGCCAATCATGTAGATTTAATGAATTAATTAATTAATTACAATTGAGAACAAGAGCAACTCTCAAGGTTTCTGGATAATATGCTTCGAAATATCTTAATAATGTTAGCGTTCCATGAAGAGCATCGTAAGTAGTGTAACTTCTCCATCCGAGATTTTGAAGGTCAAGTATAGCAGTGATTTGTGGAATAGTTCGTTTACCCTTTGACCTGTACTTCATGAGTGTCCACATTATTTCAACTTTTTGAAGAATTGTCCTCATAAACTCAGCTTTCATTCCAGGTACTTTTGAAGGGTCCCAATATCCAATTTTGATCACTGCAACTATCATATGAAATTTACACTCATGTTAGGGCAAGGTCAAGGGAGTGTGTTATTTTTGTATTTGAATTACTTGGACCATCTTGGTTATCAAATCCTACGATATCAAATGGGAAATGGTCTGGATAGAGTGGATAAGGTGGCTCCCATTCCATTAAAGTCCCGTATTCAAACTCTTCTCGAAATGCCACTCCCTACAAATACAATATAATTAGAACCCCATAGGAAGTTATTAAGCATATCCCTAGGCATTCTTGTTTATTGGAAATGTTTGCATAAAAAATGGTTAGCATCAAATCCTTAGGATAACTTAAAGTTTCTATATTATTCTCGAAAGTCTGTAAATCCAAAGTTTATTGTCACATGTCACGTCATACATACTTCATCTCTGAATTTTTATAATGCGGAGATCAAGGAATTATACAAGTCACATTTAATTAATTTCAGGTTTCATTTTTTAATTTAATTTATCTTGATATTATTGTGAACAATAATATTGGGTTTAAATCCCTTTTCATATAAAAGTTGCTTAAGGGTTACATGCAAACATGTTCATGAAATTCACTTGTCTGACATCTCACTCCATCCATTGAATAGTAATTAAATTGATAGCACCTTGCAAATCCCTTCAAAAAAGTCATATAAT
This sequence comes from Isotoma viridis, assembly GCA_034696425.1. Classification (NCBI taxonomy): domain Eukaryota; kingdom Metazoa; phylum Arthropoda; class Collembola; order Entomobryomorpha; family Isotomidae; genus Isotoma; species Isotoma viridis. The sequence continues at coordinate 5,730 of JAQGAA010003875.1, forward strand.
AAATCTTGAATATGCAATTACCTTTCTTCCAAGGTTAAATAAAAAATAGATGAAAAACTTGACTATCCAACTGTACCATTATCAGGCTTACTCAAACGACTTCAACCCTAACTATATTTTCCTAATATCTAAATTCCAGTAAATATACAAAGAACTATCTTAAATTGCATGCATTTAATTGACATGGGAAATAATATGAGTTAGTCATGCCAAAGGGAAAAAATGTGCATTTTACAATTTCCAGCATTAAAATATTTCACCTGCAATAATACCCGCATTTTCACAATTTATTCTGTTTTTAAATTAAATTAATTTTTGAGGATTATTATTTTTTATCCAGGGAAATACATTCTCTACTTTTGCTAATTGTCTTTTGAAACTAAGTAAGAGTGACGAGTGACTTGTAATATTATGCGCTCCTCCTAACCTAAACCTAAGTCTAGTGCTAGCGTCATAACTCTTCAAATATTTGAATAAATTGAATTACCTTACGAATCATTTCTTCCACCTGGTTAAGATTCTCATTTCGAGCTGAAATCAAAAAATAAATTGAATTTCTTTAAAAATCAGGAATATTTTTTCAAAATGCATAGAGGATAATTCACTAACGATTTGTAAGACTGATAATTCTGCGTGTGTTAGATGCTTTCTTACCTCGTACATATCGAATTAAATTTTTATTTTCTAATTCTTGCTCACTGAAATCCAAGTCTAAAATTCTCTCTCGAATCTTAAAAAATACAAAAAAATCTAAAATATTTCCTTTTAAAATATATATAAAACTCAGATAATATTCTTCAGCTTACCTGTTGAATGAGGGAAATCTCATGTTCAGTTATTTCCTTCATTTTTACAACTTGAGATTGGAGTTATCAAGTTCCTTGGTTCTTCTTCTTCCAAAGAGTTGAAAATGAAATAAAGTGAAAACAACTCTCTTGATATATTTCAAAAAAAAGATGTTCGATTCAAGAACAAGTTTTTAGTGTGATGTTTTTAAGTTTTGTAACATTACAAGTATTAAGTATTGATGATGCAGATGCGGTTTTTGTTATGTCGTACTTGTTATATACTCCCTGAAAAATATATTTGGGAAGAAAACATGTTAGTATAGGAGATTTTTGTTAGCTTTTTTGCCAAACTCACTCTCAGATTATAAATAAATACAAGGTGGTCCGGACACATTGAATTATATTCCTTCATAATTCATCTTATAAAATAATATTTGCAGATTCTAATGAGTACATGGATGAATGGAGAATCCGATATAATGTGGTATAAACTGTAATAAGATTTTGTTACATGATGCGAATAATCTACCAAAATCACACACATCAACTTGTGTTCTGTAGACACGAACAAAAAAGAGAAACCTGTTCCATCTTATATAATAAGTCAGGTAATTTATTTAAAAAATCTCTGAAATTACCTCGGCCATACTACCGTACTTTTCCTTTACTATTTGGAAACAACAATAATAAGAGATACTAGAATTGTTATGTTACCTCAGTTTTTATAATATAATTCTAAATGGGGGAAAACGAGTTCAATTAATGAAATATTTCACATCTCTCTCATCATCATGTCTTTTTTATAGTAAATTCCACTAGTTGTACCTTTAAATCCCAAAAGCGTCATCAATAATTATTAACTAGGGCCAATTTTGCACTAAAGTTTTTTCTTACTGGAGAGAAAGGAATTAACGTTTTACAACGAGCAGCCCATTTCATTTGCAGGACTCATCCCTTTCAGCCTTCCACTCATATGACTTTTAAGATTTCAGACACTCATTTTGGTAGAAAATGTTATCTATTTTTTTCATGCATTTGAGAAATATGAAGGATTTTAACTGCAAAATCCCATAAATGTTGCAAAATAACTCACAAAACTACTTGTGATTCTCACATAATCATCTAAAGTTCTAAACCATTTCGTAAAGACTCAAAAGCGATCGAGTCACTTCAAGATTATGAATTAATTTTCCTTATTTGAATCACACGGTTAATTTCCCTTGGTTTCCTCAATCAAAAACTAATACTAAACCTCAGTTCCAAAATCCTCTAAGAAAATAAAAATTCACAAATACTGCTTTTGAAATGAATATTAAATTGATGGTTTATTCATTAACTACCCTATGCTCTAGCACTAAACAAAATAAAATAATGCGTTCGAGAATAATAATAATATTATATAAATTGCTAATCTAAGTTTATAGTTATGGTCAAGGGATAAATAATGAGATAAAGAGAAAGGAGTATTATTCAGAGTCCATAAGCACACTCATTTCCATTTTGTCCAATATATTTAGTATTATTAGCAAGTAGTTCATCCAATGCAATCTATTCAAATACAAAAATAACCTTCGTTAAATCATGATTAAATGCTTAAATAGCTTAAAAGTGTTGTATTAATTACATAATTCGAGTCGGGACGAGTTCCTCCATAAAAAATAGGAAATTGATCCAAATTCGCACATTTCTCCAAAGCACATTTCCAAGACTCTCTATCCGAACCTAGGAATTTGAGTTTGGCATGTGTTGACTCAGATACAATGGGTTTTATCAGTTTCCAAAATAATGAAAAAACTGAAGGAGCTATTCCCAAATAAAAGAAGAAATTTTAAGTTAATTCAAACTTTCCAAGTACCAATATAAGAAGTATTATTTTACTTTTTACTAACCATTGACGAATAATCCCAGTCGAATAGTTTCCGGATAGTTAGACTCGAAATATCGAGTCATTGTTAAAACCCCTTGTAAACCTATACATTAATTATCAAATGAATTATTTAGCACAGATATAAATTAACATTAGAAGACTACAACTATAAAAACTTACAATCATAAGTAGTATAATGTTTCCATCCAAGTCCTTCCATATCCACAACGATTGTAAATTCAGGAATGTAATCCTTCCCCTTTGACCTAAGTTTCATTATTCGCCAAACCGTTTCAAAATATTGAATGCTTAGTTTTATGAAATCATCTCTCATTCCAGATACAGCAGCTGCACTCCATTTTCCCATTGGAAGAATAACAATAGGGCCATCCAGGTTATCAAAACCTACAATTGACCATGGAAAATTATCTTTGAAATTTTTGGGTGGAATGTAATTCATCGCATTATCAACATCTTGCTCTTCTATCCACGAAACATTCTGGAATAAACGATTAATCAATAATTAAATTCATTTTATAATGTTTTTTTGTTTTTACATGATCGATAATAAACTGGTTAATTAATTAATTAATTAATTTAAATGAAGTAATGAATTAATTTAACCACTAGACTCATTTTTAACAATAAAAGATAAGTTTTTCTCATACCTTGCGGATCATAAGTTCCACTTGATCCAAATTCTCATTTCGAGCTACACAATTAAAAAATTTATATTTTATCCGTTAGAAAATACTAATGTGTAAATAATAAATATAATTATACCTCTTAAAAATCTAACCAAATTCTTTGGCTGTAGATATTCAGCTGATAAATGTAAATCCTGAATCCTCTCCTGAATCTATACCCAAATAAAACAATTATCCAATCATAAAATTATCTACTGTAATTAAATCTCATTGTTAAAAAATCTGAATTCTAATCCCTAAATAAAACCCAAAGCAATTTTCTAGGATTTTTTTAAATAAAAATTCAACTTCGCATTTGCTACTGTATGAAAGCTTTGACTTAAAGGGGTGTGACTTTATCCTTTCACTTTCATAAATTACAAAAGGTCATTATTCCTCCAGGGCAATTCACTCTTCCAGAGACAAACAAAAATATTTTTGTTTATCTCTGTCCACTCTATTTTTACGCATATAATTTATAATGCACAAATACACTTAATTGATAAATGAATTTTGGAGAGTTGATTTAATTAAAAACAAATAAAGTTTAATTCTCAAATCCTTTTCCTATGTATTAAGAGGAATATAAATTAATTAATTTAAGATAATTGGTTACTGACCTTTGAGATAAGCTCAAGTTCACGCTCGCAAGCACAACTCATCTTTCCAACACTACTGATTCCTGTTTCCGTATTATCTTTTCATTAGGGTTATTGGGATTATCAAATGTTAATCACTTCCACTTTATGACTATCTTTCTAAAACTTTTTTTATTTATTTAAAATGTTTTTTATTTGACCAAAAAGAGAGACTGTTTGTTTTTAGTTGTTCATTCGCTTAGTTTTCAATTTCAAATGAGAAGTTATCTTGAGTAATCACCCCATTTTATACAAGGATGAGCGAGGATGTTATTTAACTATGCAAATAAACACAACACAAATAACACTCTTCCATAAAAATACAAATAAAATGAATAAAAAATCTATACGAATCTCTACTGGAAGGTTTTTCATGCATAAGGATAAAAAACATTTAAATAAAATTAATACAAGTAACGAAAATAATAAACAGGTAGGATAACAACGAAAACAAAAATGCCAAGAAAAAGTAGCTACATGTGCAGAAAACAAAGACTATTTTTTTATTTCAACTTTGAAAATATCGTATGGAATAGACAGTTAGGAG
>JAQGAA010003876.1:0-10253 GCA_034696425.1 Isotoma viridis
ATGACAATTTGTTTTCTTGATCAAATTGCATTGCTTCCGAACGGAAGGGGCCGACTGTTCAGTTTTTTGAAATCTTGGAAAGAAGCGCCGGTAGACAAGTACAAGATGTTGCGTTGTAGAACATGTCTACCGTATGATTTCTAATGATGCCAGCAACTTCGTCAGTTTTAACGATCTCATCTTATTGTAATTTCTTGTTACTTGCTTCATTAAGTGTGTCAACTTTAGCAATACAACTGCTCCTGGTATATCTTCGCCTTCAGAGTAAATATGAATGCATGAAGATGCATTCACCTAGGGTTCCAGTACATTGTAAACCCCAAGGTCCTTTAAAAACTCCCTAGCGATGACCAATACTAGGAGTCGTCGCTAAAGAGTTTTAAAAAATCTTGGTAAACCCTAAACAAATATTGCCTATATGAAAAAAGTTTCATACAGTATTTTTGCGTTCATGAATGCCCCAAATATACAGGACTCTGCAGAAATTTTATTAATATTGTTGCATAGGTCATATAGACCGTCATAGATACTCAATACTTCCTCCTTATTCAAAATGTAGGCGTATTCGCGACACTCTACATCTAGAGAACCTGCATTGATAATTGCTGTCCATCATGGCTTCGATTTTGCATGTTGCGCAATACCTTTAAAAAATTCATTAAATGGAATTAGTTAACTGAAAGAAAAACAGTCGAAAAACTGTGTTTGTTACAAAAATTTGTTTACTGAAAAACTTACTGTAAACCAGGAAAATTAGAAGTGATTCCTGATTCCTGAATGCGCAAAGGATCCAGTTCATGAATGGAAACAACGAATGAATTTATTAATATTAAAAAACTGGAAATGCCATTTGAAACATTTCAATTTCAAAATCAAGAGATTTTTAAATCACCTTAAAAATTTAATTGAGCACAAACTTGATCAATCAAACTTTTAAATTAATTAAACAGTGAAACACAACCAGCAAACTAAGAATTGTACTATTACTTTAAACATAAAATCTTCTAGTTGCGGCCTTTTCCCAAGTACAAAAATGAAAAGAGTAGAATCGAAACCAGGGTTTCTTTCTTTTTATACTATACCCAAGCTTAAAAAACCTGACCTAACGTATGAAATTCATGGCATATACCTGTTTCTGTAGTTAAATTTTTAGTGCCACCAGTTCACCTGCACTGGATTGAACCTGATCGGCGTTGTGCAAATTTTCTTACTATTTCACCATTTCTTTCCCTTCCATTAAAATTAGTACAACATGCACTGAAAATCTTTGAAATTAAAAATGAAGCGGATGAAAATGTTGACAAAGAGCAGTTCGTAAAATCTATAAATCTTTTTTAAGCTTTAACATTTTAAATTGATAGGTTACGAACGGCTTTACTCTTAATCACATACTAACCGATGAGACTAAATCTAGAATCTAGATATGTACGTCTCTAGGGATGCATAGGTTATATGACATAATCTTGCAACTACATACATAAACGCATAATTTCTGAGTAAGGAAGCGAACCCAATTATTTTGATTTTTACTGTAGATAACTTTAATTTAAATTAGCTGTACAATTAAGTTATAAACTGCCAATAATTAATTGGATATGCTTTTGATGAGTGCCTATAAGCTTAAGTTTTGAATTTTGAGTCAATCGGAAGATTTTGATTTTTAAATGAAGTTAACTTTAATATCAATTAACTCAGCACTAAAGTTATATACAGCTGCTAATTAACTAGATATGCCGTTGATTAGTCAATATAAGCTAAATTTTTGAATTTGGAGCAGTCGGACGATTTCTATTTTAATTATTCGTTAACTATTAAGCCAAACAATCCCTAAATACTTTATAATGCCTTGCTAGTTCACTTCACTAGGCAAAACTCCAGCTGGCATATCATCAATGAATTTGAAACATTGGTGCAACGTATATAGTATATCAATGCACTGACGCAGTTGGTTAATGGTTGTCTTAATTTTGGTTTTTTAATGCTTACAATTTGACTTCAAGACTTTATTCTATACCTTGGCCTAAGTTCCTGAAAGTAAAATTAATAAGAAAGGTGTGTGTAATTAATTTTGTAACCCTTACCTGCCAAAATGTGAAAAGAAATATAAGTTATAACTGCAAATGAATATGTGTATTTTTAATGCAAATAAAGAAAAATTAATTGTACTTTTATGTGCTAAATAATTTTATCAATTGAACCGTGTTACTTCTTTATTTCTTATCAAAAAAAAATAAGAATCGATGGTTAACAAATGGAAACAATGATTAATTTGCATCTTAGCAAATAAGCATTTCTCAGATAAACTTTTCATCAAATCAGACAGAAAACAGTTAACAGTAGCAGTTCGTTCTATTAAATCTTACGAAATTTACTTCACTATTTAAAAGACGGTGTCTATTTGGGCTGGCCATTTCTATGAATGAATAAGACTTAAAACAAAAGGTCATGAAGATGCGAACTTTAATAATGTAAGGAGTGCGTTCTAATGGAACCCACCATCATAATCTAGAATAATTAGAAAATTGGAGTAGCATAAACAAAAACTTATTGCAAAAATTCTGATTTAGTCCAGCTGCAGCTCCAGATTATTCAAGAAATTACAAAATTATACTTTTGTATAAAGGATGGCGAGTATCGACAACATGAGGATTCTAGTTGCGACTAACAACAAAAAAGTAATGATATTTTTTCGAAATGATAAAATTTTTTCAATAACTAGAGAAGGATAAGCTCATGAATAAAAATAAGCTCTCTCAATAACTCAATATCAAAGTTAGACAGACTTAGACTAGTATTTGATGGAATCGGCATCCTTTTTAAATTCGAATTTTACAAAAAACATCTTTCTCAGGCCGGGCTGCAACTACATTTTCAACTTTTTTACACAAATGCACCTCTCAACCCTATCTCATAATAATACAGAAATTGACCCCTCACCCTTTAATTTTCTTATTTGTTGCGTATCTCATCCCTGACTTTCTAGGATCGTTGTTGGTTATTTTTTACAGAATACAACACGGACTTGAATCGTGAAATGTGGAACAAAGGAATTGAAATAAAAAACAGTTTTATTTAGAACATAACAAATGTGTGTTTCATTATTTAATGATGAATGTTGACTTTTATTATTTGACACATACGTTCAAAACACGAATTTCTTCAATTATATTACATTTGTAAATTACCAGAGGAAAGCAAATTACAAAAACTTCTAAAAAATCAAGTAACTGTATTAAATTATGAATGTTTCAGAACTACTTAAACCTGTACGAGAATTTTTACTGTACATCTGTACTGCAAATTAGTATTGTAATAATAAACAATTAAAAGGAATAGATTACTCCTTGTAGAAAACATTACAATAATGTTCAACCCCTATTTACGAACAAAACATTTTTTCACTGCCGAAATAACGAAAGTGAATATACACGCAACAGAGTTGGGTCGGGTCTCTGGTAAGTTAATCCTTGACAAAATCAGTGATTCTTACAGGTGATGATTTATTTTCTAAATTGAATCTAGTTTCTCTAATTTACTAAATTATATTGCAATATTACAAATAATATTCTTAACACCAAGCTTATCTAAATTGATTAAATTAAATTGAACAATACACAGTTGGATTTACATATATACGTACAATATATTATGCGCTATTGAATTATTGAATACAAAATATTAAACTTTGTTCTCTAAAATGGCAAAAATGTATGTCACATATGGCACTAACAAGTAATTGACAATGAAAGCAAGTTAATTGAATTACTTATTAAATTTAGTATTGTATTGAACTCCTAGTTTTATAATTGACAATGTTTTTTACATGAGTTGCTTGTATTGCAATTTCATAATTATTTAAGATTTAACTACTCGTAATTTATGCATTTAAAAAAAGTTTTACCATCGTACTTTTTATGTTTCTAATTCACTAGGAAATTTCATGTCAAAATGTAAATAGAATTGCGAATTCTGCGAAGCAGTATTTTTTTATGTATAAATTTCATGAAAGTGCAAATGGAAACTTTTGCGCTGTTGATAATAATAAAAGTGCTAGCAAACATACCTTGACGCTCTCTCTGTCGAATGTTTAGTTGTATTAATTGTTTTTCTAGGAAGGTTGCTACAAAGATACAGGCACAAAAACCTTCAATAGGTAATATTTTTAAAAAGGGCAGTCTATTATGTTTTAATCTTAATCATAATTCGATAATCTAAAAACTAAGAAGATGATTTGATTATTTTAAATGCCTTCATGGTTTGACGTATTAGGTCGATACGGGAAGGAGTGTGATTCAATTTGATTGATGTTTTGACTGAAGAAACAAAATTCCATTATGTGGGTATTTTCTTTTTGAAGGTTTATGTTGGAGCTGCTTCGTTGTCAGTCTGTGGATTTCTCTGGAATCATACAAAGCAAATTAAATTTTGAAGATATATTAGGACATTTTTGAAAATCTCGTTTTGAAGGATAAGTTGATTGAGATTTGAGGGACCGTAAGATTAGCGTGAGGGTTTTTATTCGGAATTTTAATTGTATCAAACTTCCTTTGAATCGTAAAGTCATCTTTCTTGAAGAAGTTTAACTTTTTAACAAAGGGATTTAATCTAAAGAGCTATTGGATATAAAGATTGAAAGGGAAACACGAGTTTTACTAATTTACAAATAACGTAAGCAGCTACGATTTCAAAATTTCAGTTCATATTTTATTTTTACTAGAAACATTAAATACTTAAAATTTTAACCTATCTTGCATTTCGGAAAATAATATATAGTGTACCCGGAATTAAATATTCTAACAAACCTTTTTTTTCAGAATCAAAACCAAATAAGGTTCTTCATGCGTTTCATTAATTACACCCCATAGGAATCTATTTTGATAAAAATATAAAATTGAAGGAAAAAGTTAAATCAAATTCAAAGCATGGGTGTAGATTTTTATGGTTTATTTAAAAAATCTGACCTTCGTTTTGAGCCGCATATGCTCCAAATAGTCCAGTTGGATGGGTTTATGAAGGGCCAACTTTTCAATGGCTTCTTCAATACTGAACCATTTTCTCTTCCGTCCTAAAAACACAGACAACATTTTCTCCGTCATAATTTAATGTCCAAACTTTGGAAATCAACAAAGCTGAGTTCCCATATCATGTTCCTTATTAGTAAAAGGTAAACTTTACCGATATTTTTGGAGTCGTCCCATTCGGGCATTTCTTCAGTGACGATCATAACATACACTGCAGTACGATGTCTTCGCTCTTCATTCTGAAATATCAATAACATGAATCGTCAAAGTTTTAATTTGCTTGTAGTAATACTCATAAATCACGTAAAGCCAGTCTCTTTTTCTTATAAGGCTAGTTCAACTTGTTAAACAATGGAACATGACTCAGGTAAATAATTTGGTTTTAAATTAATGTTGAGACTATAGTTTTGGCATATCTGTTATTTTCTATAAGATAAGATCGGTTTGATAAAAAAATCACTAAACTAAAAAGTGTATCAACATTAACTATCAAATTGTCAAATCTCTTAAACGTCTCATGGGTTACTCTGCCTAAAGCTTTTTTTGAAATCTTTCAGCTATTTAGTTAAATGCCAGCTTCTTTTGATTTATTTTAACAAAGTTAATAAAGTGTCTCTAATGAACTTTGAATCCAATCCATCTGCATCTGCACGTGTAAATTACCCATATGCACACACACACATGTCGCGGCCAAGGTTATGTTTTAATTTATACTATTTACCTATCTACAACCCACAAGATTTCAATTAAAGTGTCAAATAGCATGAACAGTTGTCATTTCAAAAGTTTTTCAGCCTACAATTCACACAGCGGTAGGTAAACCCCGTAAGTAAATATTCAAACAAAATAAACTAGTTTGTGTGAAAACACGTACTTCACACCTGTCACTTTCTCGCGTATTCCCAGAAATAATTCCTCAAAGCAAATTACTATAAGACTTGAGCTGCGGATTTTTTGTTATTGAAAGTCAAACTCTGTGAAAATGAAACCTGTGTGACCTTTAGCAAAAAACAACTAGGATGATTAGAATTGATTTTATCCATATAATAAGAACTGAAGTCTGAAGTCCGAAAAGTAAAACTAATTCAATTTGATCATGTATTTTATGAACTCGTGAGAACTATTATGTTTACTGGACATTTTTAAAAACCCTGAGAATGTAATTATAAGCCAATTCAAGTTGTTGTTTGTGGTAATTTGTCATTTCATAGTGAATGCTTCACGATGTCAGTGGTCAAACTATTTACCTCAAAAACTCCGAGACATCGATCGATTTTGCCTCTCACTCCAGCCTCTTCGATAACTTCTCGAATAGCAGCAACCGTATGAGTCTCGTCAGGCTCAACACCCCCACCTGGTACAATCCATTGATCAGAATGCCTGGACGAACTCACCAACAATACCTGTGCAGAATATAAATACTCAAAATTAATTAAGAGTTGAATTCAGAGAATGTCATTCTTTCATTCTTCATTGATGTGGAATGGATAACGAGAGTCAAAGTACGAGCAACCCGTATAAATTAATTCGATATGAAGGTCATTTCTTGCTTAATCAACACGTGCATATCCAAGCAGGGCTTATATCCATGCGAATTAATGCTCCTTTTGGCTCAGATTTCATAATCTAAATCATATTTGACAATGCTTAGGGATAATGTTGCATCCACTGAGCTACCTTTGTGGTAAATATTAATTTACACTATTAACAAGCATTAGTTTATAGTCGGCATTTTCTTTTAAGATTAAAATTTGCATATGTATGTAGTGGAATATAAGGATATCTCTTTGAAATGAGAGAAAATGCAATTTATATGCTATCAAAAATCAAGTTAAAAATAGTCAAAATAAAATCATATTGTAAAATGTATTTAAAAAAGCCAGTCAGTGATACTTTTTATTCATTTGTTGGCACCACATGAATCATATTGAATTAGATATACATTGATTAAGATTATGCTGGTTTCGGTTTCAATGTCAAGTTACAAAGTGCAAACAAGGCGATTAAAGAAATTGACAAGAGGCATAATATGCAAAACAAATGGCTTAACTATTTTGAACAACTTTTTTCCTACTTGCAAGCAAAACTGCGCATTTATGAGTACTTGGAAAACGTTTAAAAAAAACTCATTGATTATAATACTTGTGGATTGCTCAACAATTACATTCGAATCATTCATTTTTAGCAAAAAATAAATCTTTTTGAGCCTTAGCCAAGGAAAGAACTTACGAAGATCTAAACCAAACCCAAGCTTCAAATACTGATGTTATTAATTTAAAAAATAATTAGCATGACCAATGGACGACCCCATACTTTCACTAATTGCATTAAATTTAAAGTGTAAACACTTTTCATTATGTTTCGCTCAATTTTAATGAAATTTGTACATCTACTAGGTTAAAAATTGTAGACAGGGTCAAACTAAAAACAAAACAATTAAATAATGGCGACTCGCAATAATTTCTTTTAAACTTCATCTATTCTGATAATCTTGAGTAGTATATTGTAACAAAAAGACATAAATTAGTTTTTAAGATTAAAAAAGTAGTTGCAATGGAATGGGATATTTAAGTAATTAAGATTAGGGTATAAGATGTCAAAGAAACAAGACGCCAGACCATGCAAATTTTAAATTAAAGAAAAAATGAACAAAAACTGGTTACATACTAAACGACAACCACCCGCATTACTACCAAGACTGCCTCTACAATAAAATAGTACCAGTAGCAGTTGTCTTATGTATGGAACTAAGCTCAAGTATGTATTGAAATGTAAACACTTTGAAATTCTTATGTAAATTTTACTTCATTTGCATAAGGTAAATAGTAAAAAATCAACAAAACAAAAACTATCATCAGACTGGACTAGACTTTAGATAATAAATGTACACACCTTCTTGGCGTCTAATGCTTTTTTAACATTAAATGGTTTTCAAAGGTTTGGTCTTTCTATTCTGTGTTGGGGAATCTGAACTGTAAAAATTAAATTGGCGTCGGATAACCAAATTACGCTTTATAATATAATTTATATTTTTTTCCTTTGGTATATATCATTTTTGTATTCACAATTATTTTTTATTGTTGTGGCTTCATTTGCGTCAGTTATCTACGTAGATTATAATTTGAGTCAAAAACATTTCTTTGAATCTGAAAGTTCAAAAACATATTAGGTTTCACAAAAGGAAACGGAAACAATATTTGTGTAATGTAATATTCTTAAATTGTTTCATCTTTTCAAAGGATATTATAAAATCAAATATGAAGAAAACATGGTCAAATAAGTTTAATATTATGTTATGACCGTACATTGTAATTTGGTTCCTTGGGTATTGTATTTTCTTTAGCTTTACTTAAGCTAAAAAAGACATTTAGGTCTTTAATTCGACTGTTTTAAAGTTTTTTAAACAACAACCCTTTCCGTTAAGAATCGATGCAACCCAACCCAGTCTTACCCGGGTATTCAAAACAAGCAATGACAGGCAATTAAATTAATACCGAAATAAATGTTTAAAACATGAAGAAAGGATAGTCTTACCTCTTTTTCAGTTTCATTCTTGACACAAATGCAAGCAGCCCTTTGAAGATAACCTTCGTCATCATAAATCCTGGTGGAATTCTGTCTTTCCTTCATCTTCTTCGTTTTTATCATAACTTTTGAAATTTCAAAACACAACTACTTTTATTCCCTACTATTCTCAGACTTGCATATTCCTCTCTCTTTCTTACTCTTTTTAAAATTATTCCCTATACGAAGTACTTTCTCGGTAAAACGAATTTAATAATAAATTATAACTAAATTTAAAAAATCAAAACCTGGGTTTCAATTTCTAAATAATAAATTCACGTCTGCGAAGTGACGATGAAATATATATATATATATTGTACGGAGAACAATCGCGGGGTTACAAACGAACTAGATTATTAAGGGGACAATCTATAAGACTGTGGGTGATGAAGGTGTCGATGTGATGGGCACAAGTGTCCATGTGGAACTGGTCAACATCCATCCGATTATTATTATTGTCTACCACGGAATAGTTATTATTCGATGTTTGATGAAAGCTGTTGGACTTTGAGGTGGTGGTGGTAATTATTTGAGGAGATGAGCAAAAAGTTGCACAATTATTAAGCCAATTATTATTGCTTGTGGTAGCAGTGATGGTGGTAGTAGTGGTCAACCTGTTTTCACTCCCAATAATATTGTTTAAGTAATGGTCAGTAGAAGTTGTAATGGAAGGATACACGGATTGCTGTTCAAATTGATGATGTTGTTTTGAACTCTTTGAATGAGGACAATTAAAGTGACCACCCCCAAAGAAGAATTGAGATTGAGTGTCCAAATTTAATAAAGGAAATCCCATCATTTGCTAACAACACTGAAGAATTTAATCCTTCTCCACTAACGACGAAATTTAATCTACTCAAAATTGTTTTGTTAAACATTAAATCCACTCGAGAGTGAAGATTATCAGAGTTGAATTTTAAACTTAGGGAACTGGTATTATTGTTTTGGGTTTGAAATATTCGTAAGAATTCCAATTGATATGTTTTTAAAACGGTGTTAGATTTAACTTTTAACAGTTTAGTTTACACTATTTTGTTCTAGTGTGTAGTGGGAAGAAAACGATGAAATCTGCAGAAAAAAGTTAAAACGCTTAGGTTATTATTTTTTAACTTAAAAATGCTAAAGACAAATGTTTTAAGATAATGTTTTAGAATTTTAGATTTGATTCAGCAAGATAAATTTTAAGGAAACAAATACAGCTGTAATGGATAATCTGAATAAAAGTTAATTATTTCACAAAACTACTTTAAATATGGTTTTAATTTTTAATACAGGAATTTCTATACCTTGCTTTGATGTTAACCCGTGTATGTATAATAGACACAGTAATAAGTATCATTAGTCCGTTTATACCCTGCCTAACATTAATTGAAAATTGAACTGAATGCTCCTCAAAGTATTTATGAGTATGTCTGGTCCGATACCGTTACAACTTATTTTTAGTATTCATAAATTATGTTACAGAATTTCAAAAACTTTTATAGTTTGTTGAGGTTACAAAGTTAAAATTAGGATAAAGCCAACCAGTAGTAGGAGTGGTGGATACAAAATGGATAACGTTTGAACTCTAGACACACCCAATTAAAGAAGTCAAATTTCGTTTAATTAAACCGACTTGGTATAGTTATATAACAAGAAAAACTGACCCTACAGTCAAAAGTCTTTAAA
>JAQGAA010003877.1:0-10251 GCA_034696425.1 Isotoma viridis
TTCGTCATTTTTACATAAAAGTAATAATAATAATAACGTCAATAATATTATATGCACTCTTTTTAACTCTTATTAGACACTTTGACTAAAAAACTCTCTATGTAATTCTTGTAATCATTATCATCATTATCATTAATATCATTGCATGTTTTAATCCATAACCTAAACTAAACTGTCGAGAGAATAATATACGAAGACATCAAATGAAAAGTGATCACCGCATCATCATCATCATAATCATAATACACACTAGTATATAATACCAAACTGTGAAACTGATTCTGATCTGATATCATCATCTTTGGTTAAGACTTAAGACTACACCACAAAAAGTATAGAGTGTCTCTATGCAAAATAATATTTTTATGTATTATTATAGAGTCAACCTTAACACTTGTGTATCATCAATTGACTACATAACAATTTTACACAGAGATGCATATATAATTCTTTACACTTAGGATACGAACGTCTTCAACATTGAAACATTATTTTCCTCAGTAAAAGTAAAATAGTGAATGGAAAACGACCAAGATTGAATCCAAGATCAGAGAGGGTATAATATGCTAAAAAGTTTTAAAGAGATTCAAGAAGAATGTAGAAATAAGAATCTAGTGAAAAATACACATATATGACGATAAGATAATAGAGTTCAAGATAGGATCTTTAGTGGATATAAAATACATAATAATAATACAAATAAGAAGATGGGACAACAAGGAGATGATACTTTAAGTCAATATTATATATAGAGTCTAGTAATAAAGCAGACAGAGAGACAAGTGACAAGAATCGAATCTGAATCTACAAAACAACACAAATCTCTATATTAAACGTGGTGGTAAGGAACTGCATTTGTATGTTTGTCATTCTATTTTGTAATATCCCTTGGCATTTAAGAATTCTAAAAGTTTTTAAAGGAAGGATAATTTTTTTGTTTAAAAACATTCTTTTGGGGCTTTTGTGTACGTACACAAATGTATTAATTTTTGCGAGAAATACCCAAACCCTTTTTTGTATAGTCACAGAATAATCAAAAGCGGTTTAAATTCCCTTGCAGAAAAGAAACATTCCATGCAATAATGCAACAAATTGCAAAACTGCATTTATTATTCTACTAAACTAAACTACTCTGATTAAAATGATGATATAATATGATTATGGATTTAAACTTAGACTGTTAAAATACTTCAAAAACAACACACACGCATGAATTAACTGTGCCGACTTGGTTAAAAAAATACCTATGAGAATTTTAACCCATTAAATGCCTGATTTTTTATCTTTTTCATTACTTACTTAGGTAAGAAACCCTGTAGGAAAAACCTTCAAATGAGTTTATTATTGACAAACTATTGCATAGTTATACCTATACAATTTTATTACAAAGATCATCTTTTGCTCGCTTCGTCAATTGTAAAAATGCACTCTACTTAACTTAACTACAACTACTATTTATTGCATTTTAGAATAATATGTAGTAATAGTAAAGTACTGCAGTTGGAGTTTTTTAACTCTTCTCTAGCGTTGGTTAACTTGACTATGTGTACTATACGGGTAATAAGAATTACAAGAGTTACGGCTCTTTTTTAGTGATCTTTTCTGTTTGTGAGAACTCTGATTGGATTTTAGACTTCAAAGCATTTTAATTTTGCGAGTACTACTACACACTTATGTAAAAAGTAATAAGTTTCGTTGTGTAATAATACAAGTTAAAGAAGTGCAGCAAGTGCATATGAAAGAAGCAATGGCAAGGAAACCGCTGCAGCAACAGCTAAATTACATATACAGCCTTTTAGCTTAGCCTGCCTCCTAGAATATGGCCGCTTTTGCTGTTTTTTAATGCGCTTCTCTACTGAGCTACCTTTTTTACTCTAAACTATTAGTTCATTTCTATGCACTATGGTTTGGGTGATTGCTATTGATACCGAGTGAATTTTTTGAGACGGATGGTGATAGTGATGATGATCATTCATGAAATTCATATTTTTAATTTGAATGTATGATCTTGCTAAACTTTGCTTGTCTACTTTTTCCATATTGTTGCATGCATATAATATGTCTGGTAGATATGATCTTTTTACACACACCTAACTCGCAATTTTTACTGAAAATTATTATCGCTCTGCGAGATTTTTAATTTTTTTTGTATTATTGTTATAGAGTAATTAGTTCATTGAGTTCATATTTAATTTGTTATGATGGGGCATTGTTATCGTTGTTTTTGTTATTTAGAATTAGAACGAACGGTTAGATTTTTGGGATTGTGGTGTGTACCTGAGATGAGAGGTAAAATAGCATGCATGCAAAAGTAGTATGGATAGTATGGAAGTTGTAAAGTAATGCTACTTTTACCCCTAATCAACTATCAAAAAATTAACAACAATCGCAATCCCCCTCTGAATCACTCTCTCCTAAGTCTTTAATGCTTATAATATTATTATGGTGATAATATAAATATAATGTTATTTTATCTAGATTATCATCATATAAAATGAAGTAAACAGGTCATAATAATATATACTAATATCTGCTACTGACAAGTAACCCTCTGATTGCAGACTTGCTGACTGTGTAACAAAAACAGTGTTGTTTTTATGTCTAGAAAACATGTAGACATTCTATCTAGATATCTAGACTCTAGACATTTTAATTTTTATAAAGATTTAAATATATTTGTATTGAGTGATGACTGATGAGATAAAATCAAGAGGTGATGTAGTGGATAAGAGAATGAATTTTAAATAAGAAAATTTTAAATTTTAAAAACCAATGTTTTAAAATTTAAATGAGAAATCAATTACTTAAATTTAGAACTTGAGGGGGTTAAAAAATTAGTGGGGGGGGTTAATTTTATTTCTAGCGTTAAATCTTAGATTCTGAGTTTCAAAGGTTTAAAGTGTTTAAAGTAAAATTAAACATTAAATTCAACTGTTTTCCCCATGTGTCTACTCTGTACTCTCTACAGATATGATGATATGAATGACAGACTCTGCAAATAATCGAAAAAGTCCAACTCAAAACCCAAAACTCGTGTCGGTGGTGGTGTCCTCGTCGTCGTCTGAACCTGAAGACATAAAGAACATTATATTACAGTCCAGCAGCAGCCAGTCTGCCAGTGTGTAGTTGAAGTTGAGGTTGAAGTCAGTTGAGTTCACAGTTCAGTCTGATTCAAGAGTTAGTCGGGTCGGGAAAATAATAAATGGCATGTCCTCCCTCCTTCTTTCGTATTCCTTCCTCCAACCAAAACCAAAGGAAACGAATCGAAGACCAACATCAAGAAGAGATTGCTTCCTTACATTGCTCCTCTCTGAAGATGTTGAATTGAATTGCTAGCTCTTCTTCGTCTACTTGGTTTTGGTAAGTAAAAAGTCTTCTTGGTGATGTTGTTGGCTGCTAAGAAACGCTGCTGCTACCACCACTTCATCCTTACTACACACACTGGTCGCTCTCTTCTTCGTCCATCTCTCCATCCGATTCTCGTCTCTCTATAAATGTATGTCTTCTCAAAGTTCTCAGACTCTCTCATCTTCAGACTTTTTTGAGATTCATTCCTATTTCCTCTATATATTTCGCATATGTCTTTTCGTATTGGATTGCAAAAACATGAGAGTTGAATTTGTTGAGACTTGAGTTCTTCTTGAGAGATCTTTTGAGTCTTCTTGAATCTTGAGTCTGCTTAGTTCTTCAAATCTTCATAGCACACACTACCACTACCACCACACCGCGCTACACGTCCTACTAATCTTGCCTATATAGAACTTGAGCTTAAAGCATGAGCAACATCAGCATCAGTTAATTCATGTTCACATCATCATAGTGCATAGCAAAATTTTTTAGCAATATTAGTAGCAAACTAGCAAAGTATATTCGAAGTAGGTAAAGTAAAAGTAGAGAGAAGTCATAAGAAGAATATAAAAGTTTGCTAAAAAAGAAGAGAGTTTCTTAGAGCTACTAGTATAGTTGTGAGTGCCGTGCCGACTCTTCTGACGTCTTTCTTATACACATTCTATATATTATTATTATTTTATTCTACAGTGAACGGCATCCAATCCACCATCACTATCAAAAGCAAGACAAGACCCATGAGGAGAGGATTCAGCAGTATTGGATTTAATAATATTATTATTATGGACTTCTGAGATGATATGATGACGATAAGGCTGACTGCTGCTGGTGGTGCCCCTCTTTCCTATAGTAGTGTCATGGTGCAATAATAAGTGTCGTGGAAATATAAAAAAATTATATATTTTTTCCATTTTATTTCATTCAGTTTTTGAGAGTTTTTGGAACTGATGATTGTTCGAAGAAAAGAAAGGGTTGTTTTGTGTAATAGTGGTGGATAGTGGAAATTGTGGAAATACCCACGAGACAAGACAAAAATTCGAACATCCCAAGAAAGAAGAATAATCAAGGCGAAAACCACAAAAAAGTAAGACCTGCCTGCCTGACTGTCTGTATAGTCAGTTGTGTTAGTTGTGTAGTGTGAGTCCCTGAGTCCGTGGTGGTTTTAGTTGCCTGGCCAGGCCATTTAAGTGGATGAAGTGTGTTGGAAGGAATGTTTAATTGTGACTGCTGTAAGAGGACGAGAGGAGCTTAAATTGTGCATTGTTGATTGTTCGGTTTCGATAATATAATAATACTTTTTGTAGTACTTAATTAAAGATATATTTGAGAGTATCAATAAGTAATTAATTTAACGATTAATTACTTCGTAGACTAATGCCAGACGAATTTAATTACAGAAATAAAATCTATTACTAAAAAGGATTAATAATGAATAATAAAATTAAAAATAATAATTCATAATTGCAACTTATTATGATATAATAAAAAACCTTAAATTATTCTTTAAAAAGTATTTCGTATATTGATATATAAAAAATAAAATAATTTGTGACGTAAACGGGGAAAGAAGAAAAAAAAATAAAGGTTTGAAGAAGGTAGAGAAATGATATAATAGGAAGCTTTTTTGATGCCGGTGATACTGAGCTGATGATACTTAATTATATAAGAATTTAATAATTTAATGCTCATTAAAAATTAATTATTAAAAATATAATTATTCAATTGATAATATCGTCAAGAAAGCGTTTTAACTTCTACTGGAAACTTATTAAAAGAGGAAGAGGACAATCAAGAAAAGAAATGAAAAATACGAAATAATTAAAAATTAATAATTTTTATAATATTAAATTATTATGTCTGTGTATACTACCACTACTGCAACTGCAACTGCAACTACTACCACTACCACGACCGACGATCATTAATTTCGTTAGTGTCTATACATATTATAAGTGCAACTGCTCAAGTTCAGTCGCTTCACTGATGAAGAAGGAAGAAGAAATCTAAAAATTATATTAAAATAAAAATATATATTAAAGTCTTCTCTCTAGAAAGATGGCAATATCTTTTTAATATTGAATACAACATAAATTAATAATAATTATTGATAAAATTTCGATTTATATTTAGATAGAGTTTATTTAAAAAAGTAAAAGTTAACAAGAAGAAGTTTATATATTTAGTATAACTACACAACTACTACTGCCAACTCTGCCCATGCCCATAAGAAATTATAACCTAGACGAGGAAGGTCAAAGTTGAAAGGAAGTTTGTGGTGTAGACAGAGAAGAAGAAGAAGAACTTTTAAAGAAATAATTATATTACAAGTTGGAATATAGTTAAAAAATAATAAATTATCTCATCCTGGCGAGGCAACGAGTTTCAACATTTTTTGAAGATAGTAATAATCTTTTTGATAAATATCATAAATTTACTTGTGCATTTTACTCAAAAGTCCACACTGGCATTGCAAAAAGTTTGGAAGGAATTTGCAAGCCGTGTTTCTCCGAGGACGTGGAGTGGATTTTTTTATAATTTTTATTTTGGATATTTTTGAAATTTTAAGAAGATGAATTAGTATTTTTTATGGATTTCTGCTTGTGGTAAGTTAAAAGTTTTTATTTTGTTTTTATGAAATATTTAAGGAAGGGAATTCATATAGTTTTTGGCATTTTGGATAGACTTGTTTTAATTATATGGGAGAAATTAACAAGAAACAAGTAGACGATTTTTTAAGTGCATTGTACGAAGTTATACTAAGTGTAAAGCCCTTTTAAATTTGTCCTTGAGTCTATATGAGAATTATTACAATTACTAATTGAGTTAGAGTTAATCACAATTAACAATGATAATAATTCCATATAATGTCTACCTAAATCATATTGTTATTTGATAGAAAAGTCCAATGACCTTGAAAGTCTGGAATTTCAATGCGGTTCTATATTTGGAAATCAATATGGTTTATGCTTAGATTTACAACAGACATAGGGTAGTTCATAAAGATCGGTTCGGTTCCTAGTACTAGTAGTAAGGGAATTTAAAATTATTTAAATTTATTTGATGATTCGGATTCGGATTGATTTTTTTTAGTTTGTCCTTGTATGTTGGGTTAGGTATGATGATGGGATTGGATTGGGGTATTCCATACCGGAACTCAGAATTTAAATGGGTTAAATACATGATAATTTTTAAGTGGCATTCAAAAATTCATTGATGTTTCCAATATTGGTGATTTTTATAATAGTTGATAGCAGTACTTATTTAGTAAGTGACTATGGCATGGCATGAATATGGGCATTTTGTCAACAGACACACAGAGAGTAAAGTAAGCCGGTCGGTGAATACAAGTTAGGTTTGAGTGCTTACTGCTTTCCCTTCATTGTAAGATTAGCTACATACCGGGCATGTACCCAGGGTTATATAGAGTAAAAGAGAAAGGAAGGAAAAACCTTTTTCCAGATCCAGAATAAGTGAAACGACCACCACCACCGGACTCCTTACTTGCCCTTCAATTCAATGCTTTAGCTAAGCTAGTGAGTCGAGTCATTTCAGTAGTTTGCTAGACTTTGCTTTCCTTTAGGGTGTTTTCCCTCTGTTATATAGGTACTTGTTACAGACAGACCTGTATTATTGTATTTGAGATGAGTCTTTTAGTCTGAGCGTGATATGTCTTTTGAAAGTAATGTTTTGTATGAAAAGTTGAAGAGTACACTTATTGTAAAGAAAAGTGTTGTCTCGTTTTAGGGTCAACTATCAGTCTGTGAATTTTGTTCTTATCATTTTTATTGAAATATTTACAGAAAATAAAAATCGTCTGCTCTAAATGTATGTATGTATGTCTGTCTAGCCACTTCTATCGATTAGTTTGTACCATATGGAAAGCTTTTCCAGATAAGGAATAATAAGATAGGGATAGAGATGAGTAATTATGTTAATTAAGAATTAACTAGTGTGTAGTGTATATGCATGCATGGAGTTATTAGATATTAATATTAGGGCTTGGTATTTAGTTGAAGTGTGTAGTGTAGTATTATGTTATATATTGATTTGGTTAGATTCAGTTTAAATTTTGGAATGGAAATTATTAAATAATCGTAAATTCTAAATTGTAGTCTGAAAAAACTAAAGAATTTTCTAGTGCGTACATTCATATTCATAAATCTGAAATCTTGGACAAATGGTTTTAATTTTAATCAGTCGTTTTCTTTGAGGCATGAGATCATAAAATATGGACTCTGTTTGACTGTTTCATAGTTTCGTGATTCTGTTCTGGTTTTTCGCCATTTTTCGGTTTTTGTGAGTCTTGTTCTAAATGTAAACTATCCTTGGTTTTTTTAATTGAATTTTAAATAAAGTCAATCAAACAATTCTATAATTTTTAGTCAGAAAGAGTTGCTATCAAGATAAGATAGACAGTTAGACTGTTAAAGTTAATTAGTTTACTCCCTCAAAGATCTACAATCACAATCCGTGTTATGTTATCCTGTATTTAAATTGTAGTTTTGTAGCAAGTAAGGTTTATAAGAGTTTGTTTTACTTTTAATCATTGATTAAAAAGAAGAATTGATTGTCCAGCACTGTGTTTTGGTTTTGGTATCGCCATCGCCGGTACGTTTCTATCTTTATTGGTTTAGTTTAAAAAAGTCACACATTGTTACTGTTGAGACTTGATCTTGTTTCTTATTCTTAATTTCGCTTTCTTTGCTAATTACTATTTTCATTCCGTTATCTGAAGCATTTAGCTATTTAGCCGAATAAAAATGCTAAAATAAAAATTGCATATAGACTCATTCTGCTTAGAATGTGAGTTCAAATGTGATACAATAATTTTTCATAAATAAAATGGTTGAATGTTTGACTTTAGTATGCATGGTTTATTTTTTTAATTAAAATTCTTATTGCAGTCTGCTTACTACTATTGCTCTTGTTTCATTTTCTTAAAAGTGTAGATCAAGCAAGAAAATGTCAAACCATTAAGGATGTGTAGACGTGAATAATCAATCAGGGAAGATTGTCTAACGTCACATATTTGCACATCCACCGGCTGCACTTTCGTATGAGTTGGCATGTTCCGATGTTTGAGCATGACGGAGATTCGGAGTGTAATAAAAAATAAAATTTCTTTGCATGTCTGGCACCCAGCAGCTCGGACGGAGATTACTTCTGGGTGTGCATTTTACAAACTCTTTTTAGCAATTCTATTATGAAACACATTTCCAGTGAGACATTCTCTGAATTTTCGATTTTGTCTCTTTCGCTGTTTCACTCACTCCAATCCTCATGTGTTAAATCTCTAGCTCAACCTGACCTGACAACTGCTGGTGCAGACCTGTCTGGTTTGAGTCTGCAGAGTCGAAAAATTATTCTTCCATACTATCCCTAATAATCCCTATGTTCATTGAAAATTATGAAAATACAAGGACTAACTAAATCCTAAATATAAAAGTAATACTTGGTTGTATTTAACATGTATATGAATGTGAAGTGAATGCCCAGACACAGACAGTTTCCCTAATTTTTTAATCATCTAGATTTTTACTGTCAAGCATCCTTGAAAAAATATCCACTCAAAGAGGTTATCTTTTATTTCAAAAAAATGAAAGCGATGAAGTTATGAAACCTCTCTACTTCGTATTATATCCCCATATGCATACACTACTATCTCGATCGTACAATCGTAGACCATGGCAATTTGATGATTTTGTAAGAAGTAGCTCAACCAACTGAACTGTAATTACAGAGGTGTGTGTGCAATAATAATGATGTTCAGTTGGCTACAGAGCGTCTTGTGAAGGATTTTTTTTTCGATTCGTGCAAACTTGATTGAAGTTGTTTATGATAAAGTACCTAGGTCTAGGTATGTAGGTAAAGGCTTCAGAGAACTAAAATGAAGGGTAGTTATCTATCGGGCTTACCTGTACTATTTATCCTTTCCCTTGCTAATATTTTATTATAGTCTAAAGTCTAATTTTCATTTTTCTTGATACGATACTGCTGCCCTTTAAATCTGACTTCTGATCTGACTGACATACACCGATACACCTAAAGAACATTCGACTTACCTAACTAATTTAATGAGGCAAAAAGTTTTGAGCTGGAATCAAACAGAATATTGAATCGGCTAGCTAATCCTATTATAAAAGTAGGAACCTTTCATTGAATAATCTCTCATGCTAACGCTGATGTTGAGTAACGAATTATTTTGATGTCAAAATCTGCTGGGTCTCAAATTCAAAGGCCCCATTTACCTACAACCCTACATAGTGAAGGGAAGTAACTATTGATCAAGGATTAAGATGTGTTTTTGACAAGGGTCTTGTATCTTGGAGACGGGAGTGAAGATGAGAGTGAAAAGCCTGAAACTGAGAAGAAATTGAATTATTTTGAAGTGGGTTATTTGTATTTTATTGCCAGTGTCGATTTCATATTTCCAGTTTCAGCCCAGACTTTACAAGGCTTAACAATGCGAACAAGAAATGCCAGATAAGAATAAGAATTCGAGGAACGAGGACACTTAAAAATATCTTCTTATTCCTTAAGCATTTAGTTGGTGAAAGTTGTCATCGAAATAACATCCACTTAGGTAGGCGTAGCTAGTTATCATGTTGATGACGTCGATGATACTTTCTCAAGTAGACTTTTACAAGGGAATGTACTCTTCAAAACTTGTACGTATTTATTTATTAGAATTTACCTGATGTCGTCCTTTCCTTTCAGTATATCCAGCTTCAACAATAGGACCAAAGTCATTGAGTAGACCAGACAAATAACTTTAGATTTTAGATTAGATAAGATGGGAATCGAAATTCATCGTAATATTATGAAATATGAATACCGGATACTTGTGACCATACAGTTGTGACCCAACACTTGTGACCGTACATTTGTGACCATACATTTGTG
>JAQGAA010003878.1:0-10249 GCA_034696425.1 Isotoma viridis
ACTTATCAACTTCGTCCAGCTCCACAGGATCACCATGGTCAACATCAAGCCATCCCTCAAGTTCGGTAAATCCATTTAGTCCAAGCTCAGCAAGTGGATTTGGATCACCGTCCTCATCTTACCTTCCTGCTACTGCATCTGGGTCACAGAGATCTCATCAAGGAGGAATGAGTGATGGCACGACTTCTGAACGGTGAGTTAATTAATAAAGACATTTTTGCACGCAAATATAACAGCCTCGATTTATAGTTAAAGCTTCGCACGATTAATTTTATTTATTGTAGAGAAGAGGAAAATTATTGCCAAATAACTAAATTATAATATGAATAATACTATGATATCCGGCAGCTTCAACTTAAATCATAGCAGTTTACCAAAATTTGAAGAAGTTTACTGGGAATTGGAAGAATCGGGATTAATCTATGAGTTGGAGTCTGGTGAGCAAATGAGGGACGATTTCATTCAAGATAAAAACAATGGAGAGTAAATCCTTTTTCTTGAGTTATAAATGAAATGGTTAATCATTTTTAGTTTTAATTATTATTATACTTCTTATATATCTAATATGAACATTGCTAATTAATTACTAATTTGAAAATTAAATACAAATAAAATTGAACGCTTACTCCAATTAAATTTTACTTTCTCAACAATTTGCAAAAGATGCAATTATGTATAAATTATGCACATATTTCGTCAGTACATATAATACAAAATACATACAACACAAAACCTTGTACAAACTACCAACCTTAAGTTATAGTTTTAAAACGCTACTAATTGTCTTTTTGTACTCACATGAGAACTAGAAGCAGGGAATTCACAACCATTCTCATTCATTTCGAAATACAGTAAATACATTTAAAAGACATAAACTGATACATTACAGAAATGTAGGAACTCAAAACGAGGCAGATTCTTAGTGTAAAATACAAAATGTTGTGACCTGCTAAAAAAGCCACTACTAGTTATGTTTAAATTAGACATCAATATGCTTTGTTGACTTAATAGGAACACACCCCCCTAATCGCAGTTCATCCATGTATGAAGCCACGACCCATAACATGTAACATTGCAAAACGCTCCCGACAACCGGTGACACAATCATGCTGGCTGAAGCTCTCATGGAAAACGCTTCCATTAAAATCTCCACAATGTAAAGAACAGTCAGGATGCAAGTTACAATAAACCATGCTCGGCATTTTCCTAAATCTCTCTGAAAATCGTAGAAAATTCATAAAATTTCAATTACAGGATGGTAATGTTAAATAATGCATTATTATTACAATCCCTGAAATAAACCTATTCATGAAACTTAATACTTAAAACATTTATTATTATTATACCTGAGTTGCTCCCATTAACAGCCAAATTCCCAGAAAAAGACTTGAAACCCAGTAAAAAGTATTCAAAAGAAGTAAGACCGAGATCATAGAATCTAAATAAGAAATCATTACATTGAAATCATAATATATAATTTTATTTCAACCTTAAAATCAGCAAGTTATTTAAAGTTAATATCTAACTTATTCTCAAAACATCCTTCTCCTCTGGGCTTCCTGCATTCGCATTTTTATTACTTTCATCAATAGCCAAAGGTAGATAGGATCCCAGAGCAACAAAATTTACCAAGAGGTACAATGATGCTATCAACTGTAGTTAAAAAATAAAATACAATTTTACATTACCAATTCAGGAAGTATAATTCCAATTGAAGGTTAAATAAAAGTTCTTACAATTTCTAGCACCGCAACAATTTTTGTCCCCTTTTGCAAAGGATATCCACAACACGCTTGAATCATTTTCAAGACTTTACCTTAAATTTTTAACCTTTTAAATGTATTGCACGTAGAAACAATAATATTTTGAATTGTTCCTATTCTTCTTTGTATACTAAAGGAACTTCTAGAATTCAGCTGGGGAATTTAGAAA
Source organism: Isotoma viridis (assembly GCA_034696425.1). Taxonomy (NCBI): domain Eukaryota; kingdom Metazoa; phylum Arthropoda; class Collembola; order Entomobryomorpha; family Isotomidae; genus Isotoma; species Isotoma viridis. The sequence goes on from JAQGAA010003878.1 coordinate 1,933, forward strand.
GCTTAAAGATTTAACTATGCCACTGATCCTATATACTACCAAGTACGATCATTTCCATTTCGACACTGCCGAATACTTGCATGAATGTCAGTTAATAGTCAGTCATATTATAATATACAAAGTCAGCACATTCTCCCTGACTGTTGGATGATGATAATTCTGCAAGTTTATTTTATAGTTTAAGCATACAATTACAATACACAGCCCTTCTAACAAAACTCATTTTTTGTTAACAATTTTATTACATCTAAAATTTTAACATTGGGGTTACATAGCATAGTGGTGGTGGCACAGGGCACAAGTATCTGTATTCATGTATGCTTCATGTATAACTTCTTTAAATCGTGATAACTTTTAGGTACCAATACCAGATTACGATACTATACAAGCCAGTAAAATGAGATCGCTGATAGAAGTATTACTATTTTTCAATTCATGCATATAGTTGGCAAATATGCAAGTACATTAGAATCTATAGACAAGAAGAGAAACAACAACAATACTCATGTTCGTTGTGTTAAAGTCAATAGGAAGATTATAGGGTTGAGACAGGTCCAACTTTGACCAGAGCAGTGGCAGTAATAATTGAATCTTGTATGTAATCAAAAAGTTAAGGAGTCATAAACTATAGACTAAAAATGTCTATCTTCACTGTCAATTAAGGGAGGACAATAATCCGTCACGGTTAGATTAAAACAACTCATGCAAACTTTACAAAAGCGAGATTTCATGCCACACATTTGTTACTTAAATTATTTTCATGCTGCATTATCACATCCGCTGGTGAGATGATTAGAATTCAGAAACTGTATGGGATGTTTTAGTATTCAATGTATGTTAGGCATGCTTTGATGGAATGATGGGTGATGATGAATGAGGACAGAAAATGCGATTTTTCAGAGTTTGGCGTAAAGAATTTTTTTACTTCAAATTATTTTTTTTTAAATATGAAGAATGTGTTATACAATTGCTCACAAAAAAAATTCTTATAAGTTTGCATAAAACCTGTTGGATTATCCGCCCGTGGTTAACTCGCAGGATGCTTTTGCTCGTAGTACAATTTCATTTGATACTATGCACTCGATTATAACACGCTTTACTTACCTAGATAATTTAGTTTATAATTGATTTCAAGAAACTTAACAATGAAAATGAAACGATAGAAATGATGGTGATTTAATTTCTGATCATTTTGAAAGATTTACGAACATTCATAAGCACAAATAATTATAATTATACATACCATGTTAATTAACACGATGTTTTCAAGATCGGTTCCGAGATACTAGAAAAACAATAAATTTCCAGTAATAGAACGGATAATCGTACACTGTTTCTATTGTTGAAGTTGAAAGCAATAATATTTATCAAGCAGCGTATACTCCAGGTAAACTAAAGCTAATTGAGGAAAATTAACTTTAGCTTACACAAAGCAAATTCAGCTTGAGTAGTTACTCCGTTTTATAAACAAATATTATTGCTTTTTGTGCGACTAGAATTCAGCATTTGTACAATTACCTTTTAAGCTCATTAATAACAACAAGCCAACAATAACAATACTGATAATACTATTGTTATTGTCGGCATGCCTGGGAAATGTTCTATGTAATTTATTAAATTAGTTTCAAAGACAATTAGCACATTTTGTATTTGAATTTACTGTGTATACGTACACCTAACTTAATTGAAGACTTTTGCATAGCATTTCAGTTTTCAGAGCTTTTCAAGCTTTATTCTTTTGGCTGCTGGGGGAACATAGAAAATGCTGCACCTTTATAATACATGAATATGTGCCACCTTGCAGGGACTCCACAAGCCATCTTATTTAACTGAAGGAGACAATGAAATGATTCTGAATGAGTTGAAGAATCTTTAACAGATGGCAAGCAAACTTCTGAAATTGGTTTTTGACTGAGACTGAGAATTTGAGCAGGCAAAGAGATTCAGGGCCTTCTAAGACTTTTATTTTGTGTTGGGGGCACATTGATCCAGCTCGGGGTTTTGTTCTGCATCAGAGGCACTATGAGATTACTGTTTTCAGTTACTAAGATCTAATAAAAATATAAATTATAATAAAACTATTACTATGCTATAATCTGTATCTGTAACAGAGCTTATCACAAGCCAACAAATATAAAAACGATCTAATAATGGAAAAAAACTTAATTGGTTTTGCTCTGACTGGATAAATTGTTGTTTAAAGGAAAGTTTCAGGCAAAGATATAGATTTTCATGTCACATTCTCACATACATTTACATGCTTTCCGTGAGATTGACGAAGACAAACAATTTTCGAATGACGCTAGTTATAAAATCGAAAATATTCTAAAAATTATTGAAAAAGTTTGAAAGTTTTTATGTTACTTGATATTTATGTTAACAAAATACGATTGACGCTAGTCGGCTAGTCCTGGTAAAACCAATAACATTAGGCAGTATATGCTCAACTAGACAGAAAATTCATACCAGAATTTTATTTATGAATCAAGGGAATGAAACATCTCTGGTGAACCTAGTTACGAGAAGTTCATACTAAAGAAAAGTAAACAATCGTAATTAAAGGAGCTATTCGAATCGGGTTTGTAATTTGTTGAAAAAATTAGAATATAAAAAGCAAGCTCGCGCTTTTCATCAGTAAGATGTTAAAAGTACATCGGAATAGATTTTTGCCCTTTTATGAGCGTTGAAACATTAACTCCCCAGGGATTTCTAAAACAGAAAATATGGTAACATGGAACTAAGTATTTTATTTGGGGCACAAGCCCGTAGAAAAGTTTAAAAATAATTCTAAGATATTTGTGAAAAACTGCAGGTCATTGTCAATAAAAATCAGTTGGGGTCTGTATATTCCATTCCTTGCAAAACGCTAGATTGGTTAATATCTTTTCTAAAAATTACTCGTTTAAAAGTCAAAAGGGGAGCTACAAAATCCTTTTTATTTACTCCAACTATATATTACGATTAGATAGAATGGTATAAGTCTATGCAACCGATTGCTTGCTGAAGAAATAAAGAAATATTATCAAAACTTAAAAAATAAGATCAAATCTTGCATAAAAGCTTAGTTTAAAAAATAAACTATTTCTCTAACAATTTTATTTTAAATTGAAAATTCTATGATCTATGTATTATATTTTGACTATTCTAGTAAATTAGTTGTGCTTGGGAAATTTCCTAATAAAATTTTGAAAACAAATGCCAGACATGAAATGTTACCTACATATTTTGATGATCAACTAGCACAATTAAATTACAGGATTAATGTCTTAAGCCCTGCATGTTGAAATGATTAATTAATAACTGATTTATACTCAACCATTGACTTTTTAGAAATGTCAAAAGTAATTAACTTCATAATTTCATTGTTTATCCAATAAAGTAATAACCAAAATAAGTTAATTGAACAACTTTGAAAAGAATCTGAAAATTCGGAAGTCCAGCTAGCGTTAATATGTAATAGGATGAGTATGAGAAAACTAAAGTACATCATACTGTATTTCAACGATAAAAATCATGATGCCAAATATACGAGATATTAAATGCAATATGAGGCCTATAAATAAAAGCTAAATAATTCAAGTCAAACAAATTCAAATAATTTAAAAAACTGATTTAATTCAGAATTTATTTATTTACGTCAAAGACGTTTGCAACTTTGTTTTGCATCATTATTCACTTTTTGTCTTTCATATTGTTTGCATTTTTCAGCTTTTCATTCCCATTTGAATCTTAAAATTATTATAATTTATAATATATCTATATTTATATCCCTTAAGAGATTAATATCACAGCCATAACACTTAACATTATACTTCTATATAGATCAAAGGCACGATTTTACAATTTCTAGAAAACTCTCTTCAAATTAGTTATCACATTAACAACATAATAATTGAGAGGATTAAGTCCAAATTGAAAACTAATTTTTTTAGCCTTATTACCTGTATATACAAACAACAGTGAGGACATATGATCTTAATAATAATTCTCCTAAGAGTTAATACACCAAGTCATTTCCTATACTGGTTTAACAATGATTGTCTGTTCTATTCTCTACTTCATAGCAGATTAATTGCTTTTGAAGCTAAAAACTAAGAAGTATAAGTTCGTGATAATTCAGTACAATATACAATGTAAATTTACATAAAAATTGAGCAAATTTTCAAAAAAGAAAAACATTAAGAGATCGATTGTCTATTAAAGGTTAAGGAAAACACTGAAATTATTAGTTATCTCCTTAAGTCTAACTAAACCTGTAGCTAATAAAGTAAATGCAAACCTTTAAACATTTTGAACATTTTGAAAGACTCTTTAGATGTGAGAAATTCCCTTATACTTGATTATTGAGATTTCTTAATTAAGAACTCACTCTAAACTCAACACTTAAATAATTTGTACAAATCTGAGAAAATGTTTCAATAAAATAAAAATACTAAATAAATATTCAAGCTATCAGTTCTGTTTAAAGCTAATGAAAGATCATTGGTTTGCGTTCATTTAAAAAATTCTAAAATTCTCCTACTTTTTCTAAATAAAATAATTACTTATTAATTACCAAGGCCTCCAAACAATCTTTGAGCCATTAGGAGAGCTAATTCTAGGTGATCCCATAGTAAGTGACATTGGTGAAAGTTGGGGAAATTGAGACTCAGTTGGAGAAGCTGGTGGAGTATAGGGTCTGTATTCTCCAGTAGAGCTGGCATTAGAACAGGAAGAGCTAGGTCTGGCTACTTTAGGTGAAGATGCTGGAGATGAATTTGGTGATGAGATTTGATTAAGAGAATGACCCAAGTGAATCATGATAGAAGATCCTAGTTGAATATCAACTCCACGTGTTGTAGCCAAAACACGAGAAACTTCCTGGGCACAGTGAGCAAATCCATGTCGGAATTTGTTATCATCTCCTTGCATTTTTTGACTTTTGACAAGTTTGTTATGTTGTGTTTGAAGCTTTTGAAGATGTCGAACAGTCAATTCAAGAATGTCGGCTTTCTCCAATCGGGCAACATTTTCACCTTCGCTTTGGAGTCCAGATACAAGGATTTCTTTAAGCTCATCAAGGCATCTGTTGATACGGGCTCGACGTTGTCTTTCGAGTAAAGGCTTTGTGACCTGGAATTACAAAAATAAAAAATATTATAAGCTTACTGTTCAACAAATTTAAATTTGAATAGTTTTTTATCTCAAAAAAATTTAACTTGAAAAATTGATTTGAACTTTTTGAAAACTTTTAAAAATGTAAATTTATCTTAAAATTTTAAAATAATTAGAAACTTCAATTTACCTTGCGATATTGCATGGTCCGAGAAATAGGTTCAGCAGAAGCAGACTGCTGTCCATAGGCACGAGAGATATCAGCCAAAGGAGCCATTTCGCACTTTATAAAATTCGTAAGTTTCTTAAACTTTCCAAAAATAAAATCCAAACAATGAATGTTTGTAAACTTGGTTATTTTCACTTTTCGAAGCTTTAAAACTTTAAGTTTCTCCGAATTCGAAATAAAATCTTAAGATTTTATATAACTTGTAAGTTGTATTAATATTGGTTAAAATTGAGCAAAGCACGTTTTCAGTACTAAATGTGCAAGGTCAGTGTTAAAAAGTTAAGCTCAAGTCTTTCAAGAGAAAGATTTCTAGTTGTGTTCAGTAAGAAGTCCAAAACAGAATTGGTGGTTGATGAAACCGCACGAGCTCGTTTTATTCCATCAGGGGTTACACGGGTTGACCATGTTAAAATCCAAAGCAGCCAAGCGTGTGTTAGGCTGACGACTACCTCAGGTCTTTGTAAAGTCATATCTAAAATCATCATCCCTTCCCATACTATTTCATCCCTTTTAGAGAACAACCCTAAGAGTGTAAAGGAATTCTCTCATCATCCCTATATACCTTAAAAAGAATAACTATACATAAAGCTACCCCACATGGGTCTTCTGGTTCTGGTTGATAGTTGTTGGGAATCCAATCCAGCAAAAAGTAAAAAAGAAAGAAGCAGATGCCAGGTGTTATGCAGGAGCCCTAGTTATGTTGTGTTATTTTACTTACTTACTACTACTACTATGGGATGAAATGAAAAATAGATAGAAAAAAGTGTTTTTTTTTCTCGGAGAGAGACCGTGAGAACAGATTCTGCTTCTTGTACCCACGTTCCCACGATCGTTATGCACATGCTTCCAACACACGTATAATACAAAACAACTCCTTAAGAAGTTCTACAACCACCACCACCACTACTACTACCATCATCATCATCTCTACCACTTAAAGTCTAACTACCAGATTCTTTTTTAATATATAATCTCCTTCCTAAAAGAACCCAAGTCGGGTTGTATAAGATATAACTTTTTTTTTCTTGTGTGTTAACATTTGTGATTTTTCATTTGTATGCATACCCTTACTTTTAGATCTGGATTGAGAAGAGAATCTCCTTCCTTATGTGAATAAGTCTAAAAATCTCATGTATACTTAATTCTAAAGACATTGTACTTTTAACCAGTAGTAGTAAGTAGTAATAGTAGTAAAAGGTTCTTAGGATATTTTGATGATATTAATATATGAAATTACTAATACCACTACTACTGCTTTTATTGCACACTACAATAATTGGCGTACACACACGTTTTGTTATTGTATTGTATTCTATCTTATTATCTATCTCGGACTTGAGGATTTTTTTACTTTTGTATTTGATAATAAGTCGGACGAACGACAGGCGATTGAATGTAGTTGTTGTAGTTATAGGTATTATGCATATAGGGCTTATTCATCTTGTTTTTTAAAATAAATATTATTATCTTCATGTATATCAGTAGTAGTAAAAGTAGGTTCATGGAGTTGCAGGTAGGTTGGATTTCTTATAATGAAAGTGGCTAAAGGCATGCAAACAAAAATCCAGTCAGCCTGCCTATCTACCACCTTGCCTAAATTCCCACACTTTCCGAGAGTGAAGGAATTTACTTGAAATTGAACACTTATCCTTAATTGTCCTCGGGACCTTTTTAACCTTTAGTCATACTCATGCATGTGTGTAAAATGCAATTTGATATGAGGTTTCAGGGATAACATTTGATACACACGCTTGCATGTGTTTTTAATCTTAAAATATTCATGTGATTTTATCGGCATCGTTTTTTTTTGTCTCTATTTTTGACTTTTATGAATCTAATTAGGTAATTATGGCTTTTTAGATTTTTCTTTGTTAATTGAATTTAATATCGTACTTTAGAAGTAAGGATATTTTAAAAGCGTGCTTTTTAGCAGAATAAAAGAAAACGCAACTTACTGTTCATGCAGATTGCAGAGACTTAATAATTACAACGACTTACTCCCTACATTTTTTGCTCACTAGTTCAACTACAAATTAGTCTTAGGAATTTTACGAATTTTACGAATCAAGTCCTAAAATGTTAAACTAGCTGTCAGCTCATAATATAATCTACTGTGATAATGGGATATCTGATCACATTCTTTAACTTGGTTCTACTATTCTCACTATTCATGTGCGGTGCTAAACGCATTCCATGTAAATTGTACGCTGTATAATATCCATACAAATTAACACCAGGAACAAGGCTAAGAGTGAAAGTTAAGATTGACAAATGTCAACTTACATTTGTGAAATATTCGCCGTCAATCAGATTACCAGTTATTAGAGCGAATACATCCATCAATTTTAATTGATTTATGCAAGAATATCTCCAAGAAGGGAAACTTTCTATAAATATGGAATATCTATTTGAGTAAAGTCAAAGAATACCGTTGATCCGTGTGTCAAGTTACCACATCATTAAAATTATGAATACTAATAGTATTGGGAATTTATTTATATTAAATTTGGAAGATGAATAGGGTTCGTGTCCCCTTTCTAATACCCTTAGAAATTTGAGGGTCGTCGACAATTATGCTTTTGTATATTTTGTTAAGAAGGGATTCTTAAGATGACAACAAACAATGCCGTCTTCTTGTGTCTGAGAATAAGTCTTTGCATGACAATAGTCCACAAGCGGGGCACACGGATGTGGCAATAAACAAACATTGTAAATAATGTTGATGATCTAAGCGGTTAAACTTGATGGGTACTGTCTTTTTTCTATTCTTGTGGATGGTTATAGATTTATGACATGTCACTAACTCAACTAATGAAATAAAATCTCTGTCTAGTCTCTTTAACGGTAGCACAGATCATCGAAAGTGCTTTCTTGTACTTTCTTATAGATGAGCTGGGTTAGGTATATGATATAGTTCATCCCTTTTTATCTTGTGGGGATCAATGCTATTCTCTATTAGACCTAAACTTATCTCAAGTGCTAATTGATTTTGAA
>JAQGAA010003879.1:0-10247 GCA_034696425.1 Isotoma viridis
TAAGGGAAAATTTTTGATTTCAATTTTGGTGTGGAATGGTAGACATGTTTATCTTTTGGACTTTCAGTCGAATGATATGGCGTTACATAAGGCGTTGTTTCCTCAGTAGAGTGATAAGGGAAAATTTTTGATTTCAATTTTGGTGTGGAATGGTAGACATGTTTATCTTTTGGACTTTCAGTCGAATGATAAGGTGTTACATAAGGCGTTGTTTCCTCAGTAGATTTATAATGAACCGCTGCTGGTGTCAATCTTGGCGTGGAGTGGTGCACATGCTTATCTTCTTTTGGGCTTTCAGTAGAGTGATAGGGCTTGACCTTTACAGTTGATATCTCAGTAGTAGAGTGATAAGGAGTCGTCGTTGTAGGTGTTGTGGTTGGCGTCGTTGTAGGTGTGGTGGTTGGCGTCGTTGTAGGTGTAGCGGTTGACGTGGTTGAAGGTGTTGTGGTCGTCGTCGTGGTAGGTGTTGTGGTTGACGTCGTTGTTGGTGTCGTGGTTGACGTGGTTGTAGGTGTGGTGGTTGGCGTCGTTGTAGGTGTAGTGGTTGACGTGGTTGACGTGGTTGAAGGTGTTGTGGTCGTCGTCGTGGTGGGTGTTGTGGTTGACGTCGTTGTAGGTGTCGTGGTTGTAGTTGTGGTGGTTGACGTGGTTGTTGGTGTAGTAGTTGACGTAGTTGTAAGTGTGGTAGTTGACGTCGTTGAACGTTTGGTGGGTCTCTTCGTCGGACGTTTGGTGGTTGACGTCTTGGGTGGACGTTGAGGTTTAGGTGCGTCATCATGCGGTATATATTCAAAAATCATGGCATTCAGGTTTCCACTCGTAGACCGTCCACTTGAGGTAGTTGTAACATTTCCAGTGTACAAGTCCACATTCACTAACGGTTCGATATAATACACAATAAAGTGCCATCGAAATTTATCGAATAGACGTAAAGATCCATAGAAGTTCCTGTGAAATTTCCATATTATTAACAAAAACGCTTAACAAAGCGATATTCGGTTAAGTTTTTCACTTATACTCGGATTCATTTTTTCTTCACTTACCCATCAATGATGTATCCAGATACCAAGGAATATTTCTCATTAATAACGTAACCAGTAACAGGACCGACGATATCAAACAATGATGTAGGAGTTAATTTGTGTATTCCAATTGTTATTTTTGCTTCCTTAAAATACAAGCCATGATTTTTAAATGAGACTAGTCAGTCAGACGTACATAGCTACATATAGATTTAAATATTAAATGGCATACGCTATTACCGTAGTGAAAGTGTCTTCGTCTAAGGAATCTTTAAATAAGCATAATGTCACACGATTTTTCTCATATCTGAGAAGATCAATCGTTATTTTTGCTGTACAATCCTCAATTTCTTTTTGAAAATGTTTCGTCTTAGTTGAAGTGGAACGGGCTGATTTTGCTGGCAAATTTTTCCATTCTGTGGTAACATGAGTGTCAATAGGGATAAAGTCGAAATAGTTCTGATCGTTTCTTTCCTGATCCAATGATATAAAATGTTGTTCTAATAGAAGGACATCGTTCACTCCATCCCCATCTAAATCAAAATCTTGATCAACGTTAACTCCAAAAGAGGTTACGGTCGTGATCACAATAGCCAAAAACATAAGTATACATTTTAGATGCACAACATTACATTTGAATTCAAAACCCATTGCAAGCGTTTTGTAACAATTAAACAAAGTACTTCAGTGGGGAAAAATAATCGTTGAAGATAACAATATAATATATATTATTTCATCAGCGTTACGGATCGTAAAGGTTACAAAAAATCCAGCGTTGTCAAGAAATCTTGATTTTTTTAGATTTTAAAACTTATTGGACCACTGGTCATGGAAACTTAATATACAATACAATTAAATGTATAAACTATAAACTGTACGAGATCTTTTCTGTGCCACATCAATTGACGACTGAGACACTGACCATGTGTATAGTACAAAAAATGTATGTTGTGTCAAAGTAAGTCAATCAGGATCGGTTGAAATTGAAATGTACACATACATAATTGACAGGAGACTATCCCAATTTTTGGAGGGTCAAAGGTTACTTCATACTTGGAACTTAAAAATATTTTTAAAACTTCTGCTGCCCTAATGACCTCTATAAAAATATAGACTGCACCAATGCAGAATGACGACCTGAGTTATAAAGTATAACTTTATGGGGGATAGAAAGCAGTTTGGCTATCCAATTTTTTTTGGATAACTCATCCCAAGTTTTTGAGTCAACTTGAGGGAAATCAATTATGTATGTGTACATTTCAATTTCAAAAATGAAAAGCTCAATATCGTGAGCAATTAATTGAAAATTATTTAAACGTGTTTTCAAGGCCATGTTTTATTTTGGCCATTTTCATTAATTATTTTTTATAACATGTCTATGAATCAATTTGAATTTAATAATAGACAAAATTAAAGTTTGGCTTTTCTGAGTAGACTGTTTTGGTTACATTTTTTAAAGACTTGCCAAGGGATTCGTTTATTCGGATCGAAGCAACATTAAGGGGTTTGAGTGAAAGACTTTTATGTAGTTAAAAACTATACAGCGTGATTTTATAAGAGCTTGCGCTATTCAATACGAGTATTTGCCCACGCGAATAAAAATTGACTTGGATTACACCACCCTTATATCTTTGTCAGTAATTTCCAAGACTAACAACCCACTGAAGATACCATCTTTAATTAAAATTTTAATTTTTAAGAGGTAAGAGTACACAGGCAAGAGCAAATTGATTATAATTTAATTGATGAACATTTTTTATAAAATTATTGTGCATTTTTCGTTACGAGTAGCATTAGCTTAAATCTCCATTGATATCATCATTATTGTTTAATTTTTTTTTTCATTTAAGTAAATTCCTTTCCTTTTGTACATTTTCTTATGAATACCAATACGAAACAATAACATGTATTGATATACATATGTCAAAATTTCAAATCGATGTGGAGATATAATTCATGCGGTTATGTTACTTCCTTACTTGAAAAACATATCAAAAATGTTGTTATTAAATGAATATTTTAGATGAAAATACTTTTAATTTTATTTGTCTTTGAAAAATTTACACAGAAATAATTATAATAATATTACCTATTCAGATAATTAAAAATAAACTATCCAACAGTGTACCAAAGTGTCGTTAAACCAACTTTACTTTTACTATGTTGTTGAGATGTACAATCAAAAAGAAGTATTTTAAGCATGGATACTTAAATAAGGGTCGTAGGCCCTTAACATCTTTATGTCTGACTTTGGGAGCTTATTAGCTTTCTAATGATACCCCATTTACCATATATTGACATATATATTTCAAGGACCCTTCAAAGTACCCCTTGAAGGACCTATCCGATTTTGCCCATCTCAGAACTCAGAGTTTCCAGAACCCTTACAAACCCATATCAGAAAACAGACGTCAAAAAAGTCGAACCGTTCGAAAGTTAGAGAGTTCACAGATAGATACATAGATAAATAGACTCAATCGTTCGCATAAAGTATCTAGCGATACTTAACAAGGCTGTTATAGATAAAAATAAGAAATTATATGGACAATTACCTTCAGTTATTTTTAACATTTAGTGGTCAAAACAAGTCAAAATATCCACCTTATTTAATGTCAGAAACTTAACTATCAAATTTTCCAAGTTTTCACGTCCACTTTTGATCATCTGACGTTGAATAGCCGTTTTAAATTCAGATTTTGAGCCTTTTTCTAAACCTCGAGTTCCCATTCTTCTAGATCTGTAATCAGATACGAAAGATCTATGAATATGAAAAATAATTCATACCACCTTATAACATCGTCAACCTAATACTTTTTTATTATAATATACGCATAATAAATTATGAAATGTAATTCAATCATATCTTACCCTGCCGATGCGGCCACAGTTGTCAACGCAAACAAGTCCAGCTGTACAGTTTTATTTTCATGATTTGATATAGCCATAAACTCTTCCAAAAAGTCCGGAACAATGATAAAGTCTCCAAAAAATGGAAAGTAATGGAAAGATTTATTTTCTCGAATAGTTTCTAAAACTTGAGCAAACACTAACTCCGCAGGAGGGGATGGCCATTCAAGCTGTAATAAAGTAATCAAGTGACCCATACAACGGTCGTCCTTCGATGCCACTGACACTTCAACGGACTCCTGCCATGAAAAAATATTAATTGAACTATCATCTACCATTCCTAAAAATAATATAATTTGAAATTCGAGAAAAAATCTTACATGAAAGCATCGTATTAGAACGTTTGCAGCATATGCAATAATTTCTGAGCGATTTTCAGAAATAAAATGTACTCTACGCTGGAAAATGAAATTTCCCTTAGAGTCTGAATTATAAAAGTGAGAGCTATAAAAACTAAAGTCCTCTCTGTTGCCACTAAAACCCGAGAAAAGGGAGGTAGGTGTCTTGGGTTCACCTGGTGTGGTTGCAGTTTCTTGCTGAATAACTTCAGAAATACATTTGATTGCGTATTCTGCTGCAAGCTACAAAAATACATTTTGTATTATTAAATTAAATATTCCTATCAAAATACATAGGTACCTAAATAAATTTCATTTATCAAACGAACCTTAAAGTTATTAAAGGCACAGTGCATTGATGCGAGCTTTAGATTATTCTTAATCATCATTGAATCTTGGGGAAAATGCTGTCCTATGTAAGTTCGATAATCTAATGTGAATTCTTGAAACACGTTCCAGTTGTCCAAATTTAGGGTGTTCATGTCATGAAGAATATTGAAAAACTGCTTTTGAAGACTGTCCCCTTTTAGGGACATGATCATATCCCAAATCTTAACGGCAGTAAGAAAATGTTGAAGAACTTGACTTTGATTTCCTCCAACTGATGTGCAGTTAGAAACGCTTGTTAGAACTGGTAAATTTGGATCTGCTCTAGCATTTCGGTGAGGTCGTGGAATAAAAACTTCAACCAGGACTAATTTCGATTTTTCCCCTACAGTTTAAAAATGAATGTCAATGTCGTTATATAGTTTGGTAAGGTATACCATTATACCATTGACTTCGAGTGCACTTAAAATTATGCCATATTGGTAAACAATTACAATGATATATCAGAATAATTGAATGATAATGATAATATGAACAAGAAGATAAGATAAGAACAATTTCTCACCAAATTTTGTTGAACTACAAGTGTTTAAAAGATCATGATACGCAACCACACATCTTAAAAACACAACCACGAAGATATAAGCCAGCTCTAGGTTAGTGTAATGGTTTCGATGTTGAAATGCAATAAACAAAGCCTGGTGTAAAGATTCTATACTGTTTGTCCCTGAATTTTGCACAACTCCACGGAAGAAAGGTGAAATTTTCCATTGTAGTACAGTTCCGATTTGATCCACAATATTGTACAGCCTTTCCCACCTGAGTCGAAATTAGAAAATAATAATTTTTCTCCAACCTTAATACAGATAAACAAGACTGCGTGCAGATACGTAAAAAACTCTTAATTTGTTAACCTGTTGTCTCCCTCCCCATCATCTTTTGCATCGGTGCCTCCCACAAGAACATAATATTCAATACATTGGTTGAGTAAAGTTGTAAAAGTCTTTGATGGACTTAAGTTTTTACTCAGTTGCAAAACTGATGGAACTAATTCAACAACCAGGAGCTTTCGAAAAGTTGAATACGCATCAGATTCACAGGCCAAAAGTGTGAATAGCATCTCTCCCTTTAGGTACAAAACACAAATCTCATTTTAGTACGTCATCCACCTTCAAATTCATTTTTATAAGAAACACATAAATGCAATAAGTAAACCAACAAAACAAGCAATTACCCCATTCTTCTGGTTTATAGTGTCTGGATATAACTTGACAAGGAGAAGCATACACTGACATTTTTCAAATAAAACTGGTGTTAGCTCAGAACACTGAATAAGAACCTCCATTTGTACTTCTGAGAAACAGATAAAACAAGTCCCAATTCACAAATAGAAACAGACATGATTTGAACATTAAATAGCCAACAACTAATTCAGTATCAATAAAATATCAAACCATAAATACCTTTTGAAAGCGCTGAAAACACATTTTGCAGAAACTGTTGTTCCGGTGTTTCCTTTCCTTTAGTGAGGGTACAAACTCTAACAGCAGTGGCCATGCTTAAGATATCATCCCGAATATGACTGCTGAATTTTCGAAATCTGTAATTAAATAATTAAATTCATTGGTAAACCATTTCAGCATCGAATTGTAAAATAGTTTATAATCTGTAATCCAAATCAAATTCCACACTTACAATGATTCAAAGCAATAAGCCGTTCTTTGTACATTTTCCAACCGTTTCTCCAACAAATAGGATTCGTACTGCAAAAGGGAACAAAAAATACTAAAACGTATTTTAAATATAAATGCAAAAAATCCACTTCAATAATAAAATAGCAAACCTGCAAAGTAAAGTTTGAAGAGATGACAGATTTGCCTGTAAGAAGCCAAGCTTTAGCATCGTACGGATTTGTGGTTTCCGATTCTTTGCATTTTTGAATAATAAAGTTAACAAAATCATTGTCAGTAATTGACGGCCGTCGTATCATCTTATTCATTTTCACACTTTCAAAACACAGCAGCTAGGGCAGCTACTGTCAACTGTGTACTGACACTGAAAGTGACAAGTATAGTGTGACGACAAGGCGAAAGGAAGAGTCTCAACAACGGAAACAACTGGTTGCGTGTTAACTTAATCGGCGGTGTCGTCACTCTTCGCTAATTGTTGGTAGTTTGGAATTTTAAAACTGTTGACTGACTGTGACGAGCATAACTGCATAACATAAACTGCAAACTGCAGCTTACTCTACAGCCAGGAAAGAAGGAATTTCATAGACGAGTTCGCGCTCGGCTGGTTTGGTGTATGGGGTTATGAAATACAAATCCAGCTTCATATTTCATTCAAGCTAAAAATTGTAATCAAGCGATGATATTATATCATCATATCAGATCAACCAAACTATCCAAAAGCTTGTCAAACCTTCTGAAAAATTAAAGATCAATTTATTTATTTTATTTGTAATTAAGGTTTTTTATGCCGATCTGTGTTATATAATGTTGCTAATTGTATATTTGAAAATGCTTTAATAGCGTTATTTTACTACTATGTTTAAAAACCTTGGAGTGACTTTAAAAAGTCGAAACTGAAATGATTAAGCGATTTAGGAGCAAGTTTTAAAGGTTATTTTATATGGGTATGGATTTCAGTATGGTATTCTTTTTTAAGCTTTTTAAGAGCTTATGCAAGCATCTGTGCTAAATTTGTGAAAATAAATGGTTATTTTTTTAGTTGTTAAATTTCATGGACATTACATGGTAGTAACATTTTTACATTTATTACTTAAATGATGTAGTCTTAATGAAAAGGGACAATTTTAGTCAAGGTGAAAAGAAAAAGAATGTCTAAAGCTAACTAGTCCGAAGACATACGTTTTTAAGCTTTTTTTAAGTCAGATATGCTTGTCTTATTTATAGGAAATTAGTTTAAAGTTTTTAAACTCTTGTTTTGTGAAACAATCTTGTGTAATTAAAATATTTTTTATGCGCTGTTTGAATCTTGTAAAATTTTACAAGGAAATTTATAGGTTACTCAAGTTAGAGAGGATAAGTTTCTCTTAAAATTCCAACTTCGGATATGTATATCTTGGGTAGAACTACCTATTATCGCTAATCAAAAATACCATCCGAAGAATGCTAATTTTTTGCTGATTTTTTATATATATGACACTACTGGATCCCACCATTACTTGAAAAAAGGTCGCATTGTCAGTCAATTTTTATTCTGTTACCTGACCACAGAACCTGTACATTATAGAACATAAGAAAAAAAAACATTCATCTTATTTTTAATTAGTATGACAAATACATTTCTTTATTTAGGAGTCACGTTGAATATTCTATTACTAAACAATGAGCTTAAATATCTGTAATATCATTATCAGGGATACTTATCTTAATACTCTTACCATCAGACTAAGTACACTCATACGATATCAATTTTGCTTTGTTATAATTCATGATTTTATAAACTTTATAATAAATTGAATACATGCAGTTGCTTTCTAAAACTAGTTTTACTTATTAACGATTTAGATTTTTATCATTTAATTCAGAATTTAACCACCCTTGTCCACAACGTGTGTGCTAATTGCTAAATCCATCCAGCACATTTTGTAGACGGGAGTAGCTAATCTTGAAATAAAGAGTAAAAATACATTCAATTTAAAAGCTTTACCCTAAAAAAATCTTCTCTGTTGCATTTATAAACTCCATAAATCCTGCCGTAATTCTGATATTACTCAAAAATTGGTGATTTATACACCATAAACCATTTTCATGAAATCTTCCAACAGAGATTACAAGTTACCGGAGAATACGAGTACATTCATTAAAAAGCACACAGTCTGATCATTCTGATCCACATTTGAAAATACATCTAAAGTATGGTTAATTCATTATAAAGTACCAAAAGGGAAAATGTCTTACAGAGTTTAAATGCTGACACAATATATATATATTTATGTAATTACACTTTATACTTAATTACAAATAAATTTCAATTATATTATATATCTTATTCATAAATTATAAATATTCTTGGGATAATATTTACATGAACAATATTTACGTAATAATTTGTTTTACTAACAAGATAAACAATGTCAAATACTATAAGGAGGTAATGTCGGTATGTCTAAGGTATATTTTTATGTATAATATTATATAAATTTTCTAGAACTAAAATCTATTCACTAATTAATTAACAATTAACTTCTCATATTATAAACACTAACTAATATTTAATGTAAAAAACACTGGCAAAATCATCTCATCATCATACATCATCCCCTTATATATAATGATCTCATCTTAAACATTTAATAAAATTTAAACTGAAAGTGTATCTTTGTACAGAAGGCGATCGCACCCTACCGATCAATGCTTTTGATTTATATTTTGTTGTCATAAATCTCATCAGCTTTATACTTAAATGGTTATAATTAATTTTTAATATTTACAAAACTTGGTGTATAAAAAACGGTATAATATTTGGTTTTCCAGCTGGAGACTTATTCTTTAAAGTCTACTGATGTTGTATTTCATTTATTTTGTATGCATCTTGATTTTGTAAATATTAATTCATGAAGATTTTCTCCTAGTATAAAATCTTTTGTAATAACATATAGAATAATATTATATTTACATAGTTAATTATAAAGTGGTTAACATGACACCAGCATTAAAGTTGTGTGTGGATTAAAGCTATTTGGGTTTGGGGACTGGTATACTGGGGGTTTCCAAAGATTATACAGGGTTTCATCATTTTCAAGGGTGAAGGATATCAAGAGTTTGATTAAAAATAACAAAAATAATTAAACTGTTTAAAGAAGGGATTTTGACTGACTATAGGAATAAGCCAAGGTAGAAGTTTAGTTGATTTGTTAAGTTGAAAGAAAATAAACATAATTTATGTAAGTTTGTTCGATTGTTTAAATAAGTTTTTTTTAGTTTTTTGAAAAATATTTTAGAATTAATTGGAAATACTGAAATAAAGACTTGGCACACTAAGAAGCATTTCACAAAACACAAAAACAACTTAAAGAGATTTAAGAAATGATTAAATTAAGTACAAGGAAATCTTAAAATTTTGATATTTAACGAATATTTCCCTAATAACGAATAAGAAACTTTGTCATGCGTGCTTAAAACATTTGCTTATTAATTCATCAATGAAATCTATTCAAAGTCACAAGAAGTGAAAATGATTTCCGAACTTTACAATGAGATCTGCGTCCAGCAACACAATCGCAATTCATGTTTACGTATTCTAGAAATCATATAACTAAACAAAAGGATAAGTTTTTATATATTATACGATCATAAAAATTAAACAATTATCGTCACAAAAACTATTAATAACTTATAGTTTATCATAAACGATCGAGAATAAAATTATAATAAAACATTGGATGAAAAACTCCGGGTAACTTGCGAGGGGTTCAAGTACAATAGGGTCACTCGCTTCGTGAGTATAGAATAATAATACTTTACAAGACATTTAAAGCACTTCACAGAAGCAGTATAGTAATTTTTGTATCAATGCGTACAAATGTACCTTAAATAGTAATTTATTAATATTGTAATTAAAACATTAAATTAATTATAGCTAAACTTCCGCTTGTTCATTGGTTCTGGGCTTGAATTGTATTTCA